>JAPQWV010003417.1:0-41776 GCA_027422505.1 Craterostigma plantagineum
CAGCACAAGTATTTAGATTTGGAGATTTTCATTATTATGATAATCTACGACAACTTCAATGCACGTGCATCGAGTGAGATTCTTTGTTGGTTTTTATTTTATATTTATTATAGATTTAATTGGCTTTGTGTGTAATTAAATATTTTACTTCTCTTGTATTGTATCGTCGTTCGGTCCTAAATTGCGACACGTGCACGACTGCACGTATTCATGGCACCTTGAACTCGGATTGGGTAGCAATAAAACAAATGTTAAAAAAATAATAATAAAGGATACGATTATTGGCACTCGATAAAGGATGTCCGAGTACAAAAATATAGTATACTCTCACTCTAGAGACTCTATATTTAAAATTAATATTGTGTTGATGAGCAGAGAAACTCTAATTCTATAGTACGCACAATTTTCAACAATAGAGTTGTAGTTTCAATTTATTTATATTTTATTTATATTTAAAATATTTGATATTCTAAAATAATAATAGTAAACTAATATTATTATTCTATTTATTGATGTTTTCCATTTATTTTAAGAAAATTATAATTAAATAATATTCTAATTTAAAGATTATTTAATTTTAAAACATTGATAATTATAATATATTGATTTTTTAATCATTATAATATAAAGTTTAATGAGTGAATTATGAAAGTAATAATTATGAATTTGATTTTTAGTGTAAAAAATAGAGTTAATGTGTTGGATTAAAATTAGTATAGAAGATAGAGTTTACGGGTGAGTGAAAGTACTGTAGCAACTGTATTATTGTGTAAAAATTAACTGTATTTTATGCTTTGTATTGGAGATGCTCTTAATGGTGGAAAAAAAACATTGGATTTGCAAAAGTTATTTATTCATTTTCTTACAACATTGGAATCAAGAATCATTACTTAATTTATTTTTTTATTAGCACATGAATGAGGTATAATTAAATTGTTATTTTTCTATATAGTATTTGATAAATCAACAATTATATTTAACTAAACACATTTTAAAATTTTAAATTTATCAATATAAATGTTACCAAAAATGAGCCATGACCGAAAAATATTCAAGGTAACTTATTTAATAAAAAATAATCATATTAATATTTCAGTAATAGTCATTTCCTGAAATACACACAACAAATTACATGGTTGAAACGACTTTGCAATCTTATCTTTTGTACATGTTTTTTTACATTAGGAATTGTTCTATATTTTTTTGTTATAAAATGTTATCCATTTATGGTTGCAAATCTTTATAAGTTATATTGAAATGATTTAGTATGTTTAGTTAAAGGTAAGAAATAACTACTGGGAAAAGAATAAGGACTTTATTAGTCCAATATAAAATTATTTGTAATAATATAATATTCCTCCTACATTTGTATTTTGAAAAAGTTAAATATAACAATAAATATTATGGAAAGTGGAGTGTATAACGTCAGTTTTTTCAGTTATACAAAAAAAAAGTTGTATTTAAAGCTGTATTTATTGCGTGAATATTAATAGGGGTATAAATAGAATCTAGGTGTCTGTATAGAATTACCCAAAAATATACTACTACTACGTAAAATTAAATTGTACTCCCTCCGATTTTATTTACATGTCGTTTTAGCTCTTTAATTTTGTTTCTAATTAGTTGTCGTTTACAGATTTCAAGACAAATATTTATCATATTTCCAGTTTTACCCTTTTAAATATTATTAAATGGAATATATTAAATAGTCTTAAGCAATTAATTAGGGGTATATTAGACATTTTATTCTATTTTTAATATGAGTGCAAAAACCTTAACGACACCTAAAAAAAATCGGAGGGAGTATGATATCAAACTTGGATCTTGAAATAGCTGCAATTATCACAACAATAATTGAGCCTGTAATAAATACATGAATACACGTATACATAGGGATTGGGTGGCTGTGTTTACTAATATATGTAGGTGTGTTTGTCCCCAAAACAATGGGCAATAGTTGCTGGTTCAAGAATGGCATTATTCAATTATTGTTTTTCTTCAAGATCAATCAATGAGTGTTCGGCAGTCATTAAAATTAAAATAATACAGTGTTTGTAGCCAAAAAAAAAAAATTAAAAAAAAAAAAAGTTACATAAATTTCCCCGAAAAAAAAAACGTATAACGGGCCATACCAACTCACGCCCCAAATCCAATTTGTATTGACGAACAATTACATCAGCATGTAGGTAAATTTGTGGATATTTTGCGAAACCATATACAAATTGATGAACCTACAATCGTTTCTCTTTTAGTCCTTTTCTTAGTCATCATACAAATAAAAAGCATATTTCAATTTCATCCCTCACTATAACTTTATTTAGAGTAGCAAATACTCGACATTCTTTCTATATGCATATATTTTGTTAAATAAAGATCAATTATTTTCAAGAAACCACACAATAGACGATGTATTGTTCACATTTTATTAGGGGTGACAAAATTCCCACGGTAAACCATCCCCGTCAGGACCCGAGGCTATTGGGACGGGGAATCCCCGGTCAAAACGGGATGGGGAGTCGACGGTGATTCCCCGTCGGTGAAAGAGCGGGGACGGGATGGGATGGTAATCATGTTTTTAACCCATCCTCGGCCCGAACCCGACCCCGTTTGAATCAAGCGGTGATTCACCGTTTCCCGTTTAGATTTATGATTAAATAATATAAATATATTTGAATAAAAATTTTTAAAAGATCATCCTTTTAGATTCCATATTATTTAGAAAAAACTACTCCCAATATGTATTCTTCACAATACACTCATATTTTCAATCACATATTATACTAAATTTTTTATACTTCAACATCATATTTTAAATACTAATTTGTCTATATTACTTAGTTTAACTTTTTGTTGCAATATTTTTTTTTTATTTTGTTGGTTATACGTGAATATGGAGAACCCGAATATCCCACGGGGAACCCGATCCCCGAATGGTGATTACCCATCCCCGAACCAACTCATCATAAGTGGTGAATTTGTGGGGATGGTATTAAGTACAAGAATTTGGTACGGGGACGGTATGTCCAATACCATCCCCGAACCCGCCCATGCCATCCCTACATTTTATATAGTTTAGGCGGTTGGGCAAAAGTTCTCCATAAGGGCATTGAAAGTAAATTACCAAATCAACCTTACACTACATAAAGATTACAATTATGCAATATAAATCAATGATTAACTTGAGCACTTGGTTCAAAGAAGCTCATAATGCGCAGAAGCCATTGTAGTAGCAATACTCTCCAATTTGCACTCAATTGATGACGTCAACGACTGACATCATCAATATTATTAACATCAATGACGTCATCATCATTTTCTCCTTTTATCGTCCGTTCGATAACCTCGATGAGAAGAAATTCCAACTCTCCGCCGTCGGCCCACTCTATAATTTTCGACCTTACGATAGATCGATTTTGACATATCAAATTCCATGCCAAGAAATCCTTTCTCGCATCATGAAATCGTTTTCTTCCAGCTTCAAACATGGGCAGAAATCGCCTATTCCATCGCGGAGATATATGATCCTTTTCTTGCCATATTTGTCTTGACTCTTTCTATGATCATACCCTATAATAGCAATATTTGATTTTTTGCATAGTTGTGTCGCCATATTTGTTTTTTATGATAATTTGAATGTTGTGTGACCAACCTTGCACATGTTTGGAGGGCAAAATTGGCATTTATGGGGAGATGTAAGGAAGTCAACGAATGGAGAAATCCTTAGCCTTTTTTTTCTCATCGAAGTAGCTTGGATTTGTGTTGATCTCATTGAAGCATTTCTTATGCCTATATGATCGAGAATCGTCTCATGAAGAACGAGTTTGCGTCGCTCACTATCCTCAAGTCACAACCTAATAATGCAAAATACTTCAAGATTAGGAAATTATAGAACCCATTAGATAAAATATGATTATAGTGATTTTTGTTAAATTTATTACCCCAAGACATGGGCTTCCTTGATCGCGGGCACTATCCTAGGATGTATGGGAACCCTTCTTAGGACTCCTTCACATCTTCGATGGTTTTCCCTTTTGCATGTATCTCCAACATCATCTTGTCCTAAAATATTAAATACAATAAATGTATTAATCAAAAGTAGAACCCTTTTTCTAGCGTAAAAAGAAATGGAAATTACCATTAAGGTATTCCATGGCATATAGAAAGAAATCTATTGAACAAATCGGCGGCGCCAAGCTCGTCCACGACCCAATTATCGCTATCTATATCGATAACTGTTTTGTCGAAGTCGAACCAAAATAATTTGAGCCATTATTATTATTATAATTATTTTTATAATGTTTGCTCTCTCTCCCTTTTGTTTGTAATGTGAACTTATGTGGTTCTCGAGATATGTATGTAAGGGTTATATTCGACGAAGATATATATAGGGAGGGCAAGAAAAACGCGAGGCAAGGCACGTGAAGTTAAAATAATATGCTAATGGAATATTACGTAATGGAGGGTCGTGAGATTTATTATGATAGAAGGTTGATTTATTATCTGTAAAAAATAATATGCTTTAGGATAATAAATGATAATTCCATTGAGCTTCTCTTTTTATTTGCCCAACCAACATCAAGGCAAGGTATATATATTCCGTGCGGGCTTGGGCAAATTACGTTTATGCCCTTCGTAATACAACGAGGGTTTCGAATTACCTATGATGGATCGGATAATTCCAACATAAGGTATAATGCTCGAAAAATGTATATATTCATTATTTGTAGATAACGCCTACATTCTTTCATTCTCTGAGGATACGAATATTAACAGCATATGATAATGGAATTATCATTGACTTTCTCGAGTGGAGAATGCATAGTTCTTTAATGGTGGTCGCCTTGTCGGAAGATAATTGTCGGGATAATATAGAAATCAAATTATAGTCTGAATTAATGTTTATTATCCTAGGTTAAATTGTACGGAAAACTCAAGTCTCAATTCATACTATGTTAAATGTATGTGATTAATGCTACATCACATTTGATGTTGAAGTGGCATGCTGATTTGGCACGAATCGGTGCCAAATCAGCAGTGGCCCATATAAGGTGCTCACATAAGTGCCAAATCAACACATCTTAGGTGTCATAGATCGATACATATGATGCTGATGTGCCATATTCACGTCTTATATGGCACTTGTTGTGTCGCCTGATATTACCCACGTTAAGTATTAAACATGTAACAATAGATAAAAAGGAAGAAAAAAAAACAAGAGTCATTTTACATTCTATCCTTAGGCTTTGTTTGGTATACAGGGTAAACTAAGAAAATGGGTTACAAAATAAATAGTAGTATATAGTCTGATGTTTGGTTTATAAGATGAAGCCCGAATATTTATTAAAGCCCGAAAATAGCAAACGGGCCTTTCTATAATTTATCCTAAATGGACCCCTGTTATTACTTTGTCTTGGATTGTCTGATATTATTTTTATCGGGCTTGGACTTTTCTGATAAGTGGGTCGTAAAGCAAACACAGCGTTAGTCTCAAGATAATTAAATCAAGACATTAGACCAATGATCCTTCTTCTCGTGACGTGGGAAAACGATAAAATACCTTTCCGCAAAGTAGCAACAACATTTTTCGAGGAAAAAAAAGAAGTAAAATCAACATCAAAATTTATACATCAATCGCCTACTAAATGATTTAACAGCCACTCACTATAATTCAACATGGTGAATATTTGTCTTGAATGAATGTAAAATCTGTTCACTTAAACGTATATAAACATAAATGTAGGAAATGATCATCGATCTCTTCTAGGCAAAACACTGAGGTGTTAGAATTGGACATTGTTATATCATATACCGCAAAATGCCTCCTAAACATCTTAATCTAACAATATAAAAAGGAGACAATTGTGAGAGAGGATTCATGAGAATACAAATCCCAACTCATATAAATCAAAGTAACATCTTTTCTAGCAACTCGGCGATGCTTCTCTTCTTTTCTTGAGTGTGATAGAGGAAGAAAAGCCTACAAGCCTTTGAATTGTTTTTTCGTCTTCTCCATACATCTTTTTTTTTTCTTGTAGGTTTTGTTGTTATTATTGCAAGTTATTCTCATTTCTCTCTTTGATAATGTATATCTTATCATTACCTTGAACAAAACCATGCATACAATCTTAAAGCACACCCATAATAAAGACATCGCACTAGTGTAAGCAATATTCATCAGAAATAAGAAAAAAAAACCTACAAATGAACAAACAAAATTCCTCGAAAAAAAAATGATCAAATACACCTCTCTTTCTATCATATCATGTTTCTCTCTTTTTTCCGTTTTCTTCTATCGTATGGTGGTACATAGCGAACCAGTCCACTCATTGCTATCGCCACTCCTCCAACCCTCATCAAACTACAAAGACACGAATGGATCGACCGCGATCCGACCCGCCGCCGCCCGACGAACCCGCGAAGCATCGAGCCCGCCGCCGCACTCCTCCGTCATGTTACGAAATTGCCCCGCATAACTGCTGCCATCATCATCGTCCCCCTTCAAACCCAACAGCGGCGCCTCGCCGCTCCTGACGTCAGCTTCCGGGGCGGACGCCGGCCTCTTCGCGGCGGAGCTCCGTTTCGCGTTCTTTCTTGAGCCGCCGCCGACGGGGACGTTCCTCAAAGCCCCCTCTTTTGTCCAGTACCTCTGCAATTCTTGCAAAAGTAGCGAGGCTGGGAGAGGTTGTAGTTGTTGTAATAGCAGAATTTAGTGTTCGCTGAGTCACATCTTGGACAGCTCAATTGCTCGTGCTCGGCAAATTGGGAGTAAAAAGATAGGTCTTGCATGGCTCGGAAGATTAGTTTAGAGAAGAAAATGTAATCTTTATCATGGGATTGAAGAAAAAAAAAGGAAAAGATTAGATTTGGGATTGAATATGAGGTGGGCTGATATTGTTTAAGGTATTTAAGGATAAATGGATCAGAAATTTAAGATCTGTAAGAGATTTCTCCGTGTGTGTGATGTTGCGAAGAGGCCTTCAATAAAGGGAACTCGAAAGATGACAAAGAAGGAAAAGCTTAAAGATATTTTTCTCAGTCACCTTCTTCAAAGGGATTATTGATTAATTTCAAAAGGGAGTTACTATTCACCGCCCCTTTTTACTTGTCACCGCCTCCTAAAGGGCTGGAAAAAGACGTTTTTGCTCTTATGCTATTTAAATTAATTTAAAAAGAAAAAACCAACGTGTATACAAATTCTGGTACGATATACTGAAAATTACACACACAAATAAATTCGAACGATCTTCGGCAATGGATCAAAACGGAAAAAAAAAATCGATTTAACATTTTAGAGTCAATCGATCTATATTTTCGTCCCTGCAGTGCAGGGGCCTAACGAATTATCGTAAAAATCGTTCGTACGTAGATGAATTATAAATCACGGGTCGGAATCATTGAAAAAAGTCCCGATCGAACGAAATTTTCGGCCGGCGCACGGCACGGCCGATCGGCATTTTCGGCCGCACAAGGCGTAGCGAAAAAAAAATTTCGGCCGTGCCATGTTCCGGCCGAAAATTCCGATCGCCGGCTCATGTGCCGGCCGAAAATTTCGTTCGATCGGGACTTTTTTCAACGATTCCGACCCGTGTTTGATAATTCATCTACGTACGAACGATTTTTACGATAATTCGTTAGGCCCTGCACTGCAGGGAAGCAAATATCGATCGATCGGCCCTAAAATGTTAAATCGAATTTTTTTTTTTCCGTTTCAATCCATTGTCGAAGATCGTTCGAATTTATTTGTGTATGTAATTTTCAGTATTTCGTACCAGAATTTTGTATACACGTTAGTTTTTTCTTTTTAAATTAATTTAAATAGCATAAGGCAAAATCGTCTTTTTCCAGCCCTTTAGGGGGCGGACTAGGAAAAGGGGCGGTGAATAGCAATCCAGTTTCAAAATCTACGGTGAAGGTGATTGATGAAAGGAACAAGCTTTCGATTATTTTCAGCTTGGAAACATACGATTTGATCTTTCTCCAATGGTTTTGAGGAGTTGAGAGTTGAGCTTTTATACATGGAAACTCTCGAGCTTGAGCCACTGCTACTCTCGAGTGTAAGAAAGTTCAGTTAGACATTTTTTTCTAATGAAAGTTGTATTGTAATGAAGGTTTGATTATTCAATTGAAAAAGCATAACTATGAATGATTTTGGGTGCATTATTGGTTTTTCACTTTCTTAAAATCCAAAATTGAAGAAAAAGAGATTCAAGGTGAGAGACCAAATGAGGTTTTGAGAGTATTAATTGTTTATATTATAACCACGAAAAAAAAGAGTATATAGTTCAGTTTATATCGTTTGATATCATCCGTTGAGCTCTAAAGTCTTGAAAACCATGCATAAGGATTATCTGCACTATGTGATTCTTGAGAGGAGGCAAAAGATTAAATGGAATCATACGAATTGCAATAAGTGAACAATAAATAATTCACAAAATTTCAAGAAAACCATTCGAATGATTTGATATGCACACACTGAAGAAATAAGGAGACACTCCATCTACTATAGTTGAATGATTTGTAACGACGTGGGTTTATGAGATCGGAATATTTCGGACTCAGATTCAACCATTTTTGTCCCACTGTGTGTTGGGATTTGGGAAGAACATTATATGCTACGTTGTATTTTACTTTATTTTCTTTGTCACTCATTATTTTTTGTACTTAAATAGTGTTGTCACAACTTGAATTGAATCATTTCTCTCGGCTTGTACGTATGTGGGGAGATGTAGATGTTTTAGTTTTTTGTTTCTTTAGGACGTGTATTTATTTATATTTGTTATCCGCATATTGAATAACCTGCAAGAACAAAAAAAGAAAGTTAATTTAGTTAATTAAGAAATGAATAATAAATTCAAATCTCAAATCTCTCTTGAACTCTAATTTTTTCAATTCCTTGCAAATCTCTAACGTCGAGCAGACACAAACCCTAATTAATATCCCCAAACTCCGACCGATGTTCGGAGGATCGTCAAAGGTCGGTCGAGGCGGGAAGCGTAACCTGCAGGCGCCGACGATTAACCGTGGCGGCGGTACCGCGTCGCGTTTTATCGTTGGGCGGCCGAGGAGGAGGAGGGGCGTCTTCGGTTGCCGCAACGTCAGTGGAGGAGAGCTTCAGTCTGTTGAGGGAGAGGCCGTTGAGCGTCGGAATGGCGATAAAGCTGCCGCCCGACCTTGTGGACGAGATCAAGCGCGTTGAGTTAGGCGGTGGCACGGCCCATATTAAGTTCGACGCCAATGCGAACAACCCTAATGGAAACGTCAGTGTTTTTTTTTTCCTGTTATTGTTATGCGTAAATTGATGATGGTGAGCTGAATTTAAATTATGATTAACACCTTAATGCGATGCCAGCGTTAGCAGTCCTGAAACTGGAAAGAATTCTATTAGTGCAGAAGTTGCATATAAGTGTCATCACATGATGCCCTAGAAGCTAAAGCTAAAGGTTGTTGGGAGAGAATAATGTGATGGATGCTGTCAACCGTGATTATATGTCATGGAAAAATTTGAAAACATAATCTATTACCATTATCCTCCAGTGAGAAGAACCCTCCTTTCTGATTTTGTTTTTCTGACTTTGGAGTCTGTCGAAATTGTGATCTCTTAGTCCAAAGCAGTTTCACTTCAAGACACTTACAAAAGTTTAGTTCAGATACAATATGTTTTGTATCTGTGCATAATTAGCCTAAGAGCTTTTCTCTGTTTCTTTTGTCCTTCATAGGTTATGTTTGTATGCCTTTGAACTCAGGCTACCTGTTTGTATTTGACAGTTTCACTTAGATTTCAGATTTCTATCTTTTTTATTTTGTGAATCTGTTTGGTTTTGGTGCATATAGGGATGTTCTTAGTACGTGACAACTCAAGTGTGCACAAGTCTATTTTTTCCAACTTCTTTGTTTATTATCTTTTCAAGTCTGCAATTGTGTTGGTGCCACATGGTTTTTTTTCAATGAGTTCAATATGTGTTTCATCCGTGCTATAATTTTATCTTTGAACAGATTATTCAAGTAGGGGACAAACATTTTAAATTTACACGATCGAGAGAAGTTGCTCACTTATGTGACATATATGAAGAGCGTCGAAGAGGTGAAGATGGAAGTGGGTTGCTTATAGAATCTGGAGGAATCTGGCATAAGCTGAATGTAGAGCGTGAATTAGACGAATCAACGAAAAATCACGTCAAAAGGATGTCAGAAGAAGCAGAACGAATGCAAAAGTCACGCAGGCACGTCTTTCAATAATTTTAAATGTTATTGTTTTTTGTTGGCTTCTTTTTTTCTCTTATTAAAGTAAATGTAATATCGTTCTTTGAGTTAGCTGTATAGAAAAACATATACATAGTTGTCTTGATCAGATGGTATACTCTAGTGTATGCAAGGCTGATTTTTGAGGTTATCTACTTATAACAGAGCCATTGTTCTAGAGCACCAAAATGCATCTTCGGAGAGTCAAAGGAAGGCTCTTGCTGCTGCCGAGTGTAAGCGGTCCTCTTTTTGGTTATCTCTGTTGCGCAATTGCTTAAGTATAAGTTGTTTGAGGTACTTATTATTATTATTAAACCTGAAAATGCTAAATTTAATTCATTTCGTTAGTGGTCGATCCCATTTGGACAATGCAATACCTTGAAAAAACTGGCTTAGGAGATATCAATGTTATTAGTTGGTATGCCCCCAGGATTTTAATTTCTTATCATAACCTCTACAAAAATCCTTCGACTAAAGCATTGTCCTGAGTTTTTTTCCTCTCCCAAACTACTTTTGTTACAGCACTGAACGGTTACCATTGATAGTATACGATTTTATGTGCAAGAACTGTACTGCTTTGCTGACTATTCCAATCGGCTTGTACTTCATTTCGAATTGTTTTCCCTAAACTCTTTTTCCACTATATAGAAGAGCACTTCGTTGCCTGACAAAAAAAGGAGGGAATCTCCAATGACTTCACTAGATTCCCCATGTTAGGTGCTGTGGTCAAATTTCTCTAGTTCATGTAGTGTTGTTTCTCTTGAATTTGATTCTTGATTTTACTACAGCTGAAAATGATGTCTGCAATCTCATAAATTAATTGCACAGTGATTTTGTTTCTCAGCGAATCAGAAGAAGATCTTCAAACAGAGGAGAGACAAGGAGCCTCCTACAAAAAAGCCAAAATATGAACCAGGTAAATTAAATAATTAAAATTGTGATTTCCTTTTATAGTTTGGATGTGATATGCATTGTTTGTTAATTTGCTTCATCTTTTGCACATTTCAGGTGGACCTCCCAAACATGCTAATAAAACTGGGCATGCTACAACAATTCCTAAGGGTAAGATCTCTTCTGGTTCACCTCTGTCTTCCCATTGGGAGCAGCAAAGTGCCCCTTCATCGCCGCGGAATCTTGTCGTAAAGGAACATTTGAATGTACCTGATCTTGCAATCTCTCATAATACAAACAAATCCATCAGCTCGGACAAAGAAATGGACAGTAGGGTTTCGAATAGTTCTGTTCGCAACAAATCTAAACATGGTGAGAACATGGAGGCCAAACCAGCTAATTTGAGAAGCCTGATTATTTATCTGCTTACAGAGCACCGTTCTAGCGGAATGAGTCTTAAGGTAATCATGAAAATGGAACTTTTAACAATTTTCTGTCTCTCAGTCTCTCTCCCTCTCTCTGTGTGCGTGTGTGTGTCTTGGTAGTTGCATAGAGAGAAGAAGAAAGGCAGGAGGAATTAATGATGTGACTAGGATGTGAATGATATACAAGCTGCAGTATCCATCGTTCATTTTCGACCTTTTGAGTTGATATTTGTTGTTTGTGCCTTTTGTTTTGAAAGGCATTGGAAAAAGCCATCGGACATTCTATGCCCAACTCAGCCAGAGCAATGGAGCCCATTTTGAAACAAGTACGTGGTGCCAAAATCTGTTAAATTGCTCGCCACAATTACTATGTGATTTATATTATACATCCCATATTGTTGTAGATCGCGAATTTTCAAGCCCCTGGGAGATATTTCTTGAAGCCAGAAGTGGAAATAGAAAACCTGAACAAGCCACCTTCTCAAAGTGGAAGGTTTGTCACTATGGACACTGTTTTATATGCATTTTTTTTAATTATTGGCATTTGATTCTTATGTGAAACTGCTGAATTTTTTTCAAGCCGGCTTTGAAAAAGGAAAGTCTTGAACCTAACTAATTACTTTTGGATTCTAATTCTTCTTTGCATCAGATCACCAGTGACCAATCATCACCAGTCACCTGCATCTCAGAAGCTCGATCAATCACCAGCTCATGATCATACTTCTTCCATAAGAGTCACTGATGTTGACCAGGAACAAATTGAATTGAATTCTACACCGGTGGAGCCGATCGAAGATACAATCGACATACTGAATGATTCTCCCGAACATTTTGGCGAGAAAAAACACCCAAAATTGCAGAGGCTTTTCGGAAAGCTCTAGTAGAAGTGGCAGTGACAGCGATAGTGATAGCAGTGCAAGCGGCAGTGGAAGTGAAAGTCGCGGCAGAAGTAAAAGCCGCAGCCCAGTTGGAAGTGGCAGCGATAGTGACAGTGAAAGCGATGCATCTTCGAGTAGCACACAGGCATCTGATGAGGATGTTGACATCATGACGAGTAGTGACGAAAAAGAACCCAAGCATGAGGGGCAACATTCTGATCCAATCTCACTAAATTCTCCTTCTAAAGTGGATAATTTAGATAATGAGTACGTAGACATTGGGAATTACGAGAACGAAGTTGATCATGCTTCGCCTATTGTTGAGATTGAGAAGGACTCATTTGAGGATGGCCATGAAGCTCAACCATTTCCTTCTCATTATTTATTTCCGAATGGAGAAAGTGAACAACCTGCTCAAGACATCAGGCCTACTTCGGAGGATTATTACGGTCTCCAAGGGGTGTTTGGTGGAAGATACCATGGGCGATGATGGCTTAAAAATCGGCCTAGTGCCTCCCAAGAAAGACAGTCAAAAGGCAAGTCCAAACGTCAATATGATTATGTAAATTCCGATGAGAAGACCCACCATGAAAAAAGGTCTAGAAGTGAACACTTGAGCCAACCCCTTTCTGGGACTATAAACTCTCTTTTCGGTGAGAGCCCAGAGAGCTCCCCTGATATGCGTGCTGCTTGGCAAGGCTCTGATGAGGGCCCCATGCGAAATGAAATGCACTCTGGCCATTTTATTGATCTCAATCAGAAAGCAGGTCCAAACCAAGCTCTGCTAACTGAGGATCTTTCCAGAGAGAAAAGGTCTGCTAAACGTGATAGCTTTGAACATGCTGATAAATACTTGGCAGAAACTCCCAAGCTGCAGAAAACCTCAATTCACAGAAAGGGTATGGCAGTGAGCGCCAGAATGTAGTCGGCGAGGAGAAGCCAACGACGCGTACTGCGGGAGAGCAGATCTGACAAACAGGCTAGGAAAAAACCTAATTATCGAAAAGCTGATATTTTAGGTAAGGGAAAGGAGGCAGGGAGTATGTCAAACTCACACATGGCATATCCCCCCAAAGATAGTAATGGTACCACTGGTCGATCTCCCATCATGAACGGCCATGACAGTATACTTCAAAGACAGCAATCTGAATTAGAGTTGGGTGAATTTCGAGAACCCGTGAACACGGAGAACGTTTGGCCTAAAAGGCGTCTTGAAGATAATTCCTTCAAAGAAAAAGAAGCAATCGCATGGATTCAGATAACCCCAGCTCAGAAATATCTCATAAGGTCGTCAAAGATTATAGAAAATTGTCCCCCGCTAAGTCAGAAGCTGCAATTTCTGGTGTTCTAGATAAGCCATCTTCGAGCAAAGGCCGTGAACAACATATACACGATCTTTCAGGACCTCATAATAAAACTGTCCAAACTCAGGAGCATAACCGTCACTGCGAGAAACTCATGCTGATTTCAGCTCCCAGCAAAGTAGAATTCCTCAAGCCAGTGGTAGACGTAGAAGTATCGAAGCTGGAATGGGTGAGGGAACTAGCTTAGAATCCCATGGAGATATTGCCAGAAAAGTATCTGTGAACTCTATTGAACAAACAAGGGACAGTGCTCAAGGATTTGGACACCATCCCGCCAAAGAAAGGAAGAAACAGAAGACAAAAATGGTACGTGGGTCAAATGATAGAAGGAAAGATGCTTCCTTGACAGGTAGCGAAGATTGTGGTCAGAAAAGAGAGATTCTTCTTCAGATGAGAATAGTTGTTCGTATTCCAAGTATGAGAAAGAGGTGCCTGAGCTGAAGGGTCCTGTAAAGGATTTCACCCAGTAAGTTGGAAACTTTTGTATTCCTTTGTTTTCTTTTTCTATTATTATTATAACCGTGCAGTGTCTTGAACAACTCTCTTTTCCAGGTACGAGGAATATGTTAGGGAATATCAAGAGAAGTACGAGAGTTATTGCTCACTGAACAAGATATTGGAGTCATACAGGTACATTAACCTTATGAACTCTCCTATTAATGGTTTGTATTGTTAAGTGACGCCGGCCCGTTTTTTAATGTTAAGGGATGAATTCGATAAAATGGGCAAAGATCTTGAAGCTTGCAGAGGTAGTGATACAAAAAGGTACAATGATATCGTGGCTCAGATGAGATCATCTTATCGGCGCTGTGGTGAGGTACGCCAAGCTAAGTCTTTTTGTTCTTTCTGGCTTAAGCATCTTCGACGAACATGATGAGTGGCAACTGTTCGGTTTTATTACATTAGTTGATTGTTTTGACTTTGAAAGTCAATTGCTTCTTTGCAGAGACAGAAGCGACTGAAGAAAATATTCGTTGTGCTTCATGAAGAATTGACGGTGACTAACAAAAATTCCATTTTTTTTCCCGAAACTTGATTGTTGCAGCTTTTAATGTGTATAATTGCTGGCTTTTTTTTTTTCTATTACGCAGCATTTGAAACAGATGATGAAAGACTTCGCTGCCTCATACAATAAGAAGTGAAACAATTTGAAAAAATCGTCATTTGATTTTGGAACTATATTTACCTTTTGAGGTATATGGAGTAGAGAGTCATTTCTTGAAGAAGTCCATCGGCCTTGGATGAGTCTTGTATATATGTACAATGTATTTATCTTATAATTCTTGTCTATAGCTTCTTTTCCCCCTTTTCTTTCTTCGGTAGTTTCAGTAATGGGATTTCAATTCATTTCTTGAGACTGCATTTGCTAAATAAGCAAAATGTAAATTTCATTATTATTATTATGGAACCTATCAATTTTGACATGTTGAATTTGAAACTCAACCCTTGTGTTCTTTTTATCAGCGTACTTTGTATGAATATATTCAGGTAACTTCTGTAAAAATCATATTTTTTCATGATATTAATTGGGAAGTAAAACACATGAAATTTGTAAATTTTAATTACCTAACCACATGAATTCAACAATTATCATTTAATTGTTTTTACTTCCCATATAATTCACAACATTAAAATTTTATATCTCCATGAGTTATTCAACAAATTAATATTATATTTAATTTACTTTTCATTGTATATCTCCATTGAAATTTTATATTAACTTTAAAAGATTATTTTTAATTGTTAATATAAATATTTATTTTATTTTAATAAAATATTTATATAACATAAATATTTTGTTAACATACAACAAGAAATAGCAAACAATTAGCCAAAGATTATATTGGTTTTCATATCATTACAAGTCATGTTTGACTCTTTTCTTCAGTTATAGGAGATCAATCGTATATAATATATTATTCGTTGTAGTTTTAGTCAATTGTATACCAATTAATGATCATGTCTATACATCATCCCCAACGATGAAAGCCAAGTTCAGAATTTATTCAATGAGCACACGTTTTTTATTTTCCTCAGACACTTTCCAAAAATAAAAATATACAAATAGGATAATTAGATTCTTTTTCAAGGAAAGTTAGAGAAAATAATTAATAAAGTGATAAACCTTCAAAATAGAAGTTTCCTAATAACTTACATTCATTATTAGGGATGCAGAAAAAAAGTGGATGTGAATAGAATTACCCTTAATATGCAGTCGTAATGGGAAAAAGATCTTGAATGAGACTAGGGGTGGTTCGGTACGGTATACCGTACCAAAACTGTGATACCGTATACCATACCGAAATTTCGGTATCCAAAAAAATCATACCAATACCATACCAAAATTTCGGTATACCTTAAATTTCGATACGGTATCATACCGAAATTTCGGTATGGTATCGGTATCATACCTTCTATACCATTCACACGGAGGATTTTTTACCATGCATGTCTCGTAACTCGTTAATTCGTTGTTTTGGAATTTTTAATCAATTCAAACTCCTTAGGCCCCCAATAAGATAGATTATTAATACCAAATTTTTCAAAATAAAAAGATTTTTTAACCTTAAATAATTTACATATTTTAACCAGTATCCTTAGTAAGACAAAAACTTTACATAACCACAAAATACAACTTTATATACAGATTAATTAGAACGAAGCAGCTATATTTAAAAAATTAGTGAAGATTAACAAAAAGTAATTACATTGCATCTTCACACTTTCAAAATCCTGAAAAAAAACATTAAAAAAAGGCAAAAATTAAACGTTACTTGAGTTACATAAGTAAAATATGGTGGGCCTAATCTAGAAAGTTGTGTATAAGTTAATAATTTATGGGCTAAATAAGTTTATGAAGATCCTTAATTTTTCATTTTATATTTTTTGAAATAATATAATATATGTAGGTGTATATATATATATATATATATATAGTATTTCGGTATTCGGTATAATCGGTATACCTAATTTTAAAAACTTTCATACCATTACCGTACTGAAAATTTTCGGTACGGTATCATACCTTACCAAAACTTCGGTATACCAAATTTTCGATATTTTCGATACGATTCGATACGATAAGGACGGTATTTCGGTATTTTTCCCCAGCCCTAAATGAGACATCTGACCTTGTCAAATGAATATTGGAAGCAACCCTGTGGTTGCTTTTTTTTTTTTTTTTTTTCTAATACGAATATCCAGCTAGGGATGGCAATGGGGCGGGTCCGGACCCGCCCGGACCCGCCCCTAATGGGCCGGGTATTTTTAAAATAATCGGGTATGGGGCGGGTAATGGTTTAAAAATTTTCTACCCGGCCGGGTCTGGGGCGGGTCCCGGGTCAGGCCAAACCCGCCCCGATACCCGGCCCGAAACCCGCCCCGATAATATATCTATATTATAATTAATTTTGTAATTAAAGTTATATAGTATTATTGTTAATATTATGAATAAAGTGTTGTTGGTCTAGTGGTAGAGATTTGGTATTACAAATGTGAGGTTGTGGGTTCGAATCTCAATCAACCCATTTATACATTTTATCTTTTAAAAAATAAAAAAAAAAAGAAAAATTGAAAAAAAAAAAGAAAAAAAAATAATATTCGGGTCTGGCGGGTCAGACCCGGTTCGCTCGGGTCTAGCCCGGGGCGGGGCGGGTCCAGACCCGAGACGGGGCGGGGCGGGTCCTGGGTTTGCTAAAAAATAATCGGGTCGGGTCCCGGGGTCCGCCAAACCCGACCCATATTCGGCCCGTTGCCATCCCTATATCCAGCTAAGGGAATAATTATATTTAGAGAAATATGTAACTGGACTTAATAATAATAATCCACCAATCAGTTTCTTTCCAATTTCGTTATCATCTTCTCGGAAGACGAGATAAACAGGTAACAGTTTAATATTCTTCTTTATTTAATTAGTGATGGTAATGCTATTTCATTTCTTTTACCAGATATTTTGAAAAGCCTTATTCTTGAATTTGGCACGTTTTCCTTTTTCCATTTTTTTTTCCAATTAATATCAAGTCATTCATCTTATCATCATCATCATCATCATCATCATCGATCTTCAATTCGTTCGACAGCTGAATCCTCGGCCCTCCCTTCCGCAGGTAGGTGAGAAGAATCATCGTTTAGAAAAAATGGTATTTGAGAAGAAGCAAATCGCCAATTCAAGTTTGCAGACGGCAAATTCAAGAGAAGAAAACCCTTTGTTGCCGTCAATCGGAAAAAAGATGGGAAGAACAACACCACCACCTCGTCTGTGCCCAAAACCTTCGCCACGTGTTCATCGCCATAGTAGGCGCCGGCGTGCTGGGCTTACCGTACACCTTCATGCGGACGGGCTGGCTCACGAGCCTCCTCATGATTCTCCTCGTCGCGGCTCTGACCTACCACTGTATGATTCTCCTCGTTCAGACGCGAAGAAAGCTCGACGAAGACGATCAAAACGGTGCCGACGGCGTAAAAATTGCGTCCTTCGGAGATTTAGGGTTCGTGGTTTGCGGTTCTTTGGGGAGGTTCGCCGTGGACTTCATGATTGTTCTATCGCAAGCTGGGTTTTGCGTGGGCTACTTGATTTTCATCGCCATATACGCTGCCCAACGTCTTCGATTTCCACAAGGGTTTGATTGGCGGGAAGGGATTTTACATATGGACTTGTTTCCCCTTCCAATTAGGGCTGAACTCAATCCCATCATTGACCCTTTTGGCACCGCTAAGCATCTTCGCTGACATCGTCGATTTAGGCGCCATGGGTGTTGTCATGGTTAAGGATGTCTTAATCTTTACGAACACAATGCCCCAAGTTGAGGCATTTGGCACTCTATCCACATTCTTTTACGGGCTGGGCGTAGCTGTCTACTCCTTCGAAGGTATAGGTATGGCTTTGCCTCTAGAATCTGAAATGGAGGACAGATCGAAATTCGGGAAAGTCTTGGCTCTAGCAATGCTGTTCATAGCTGCCATGTACGGCTCGTTCGGCGTGTTGGGGTACTTCGCCTTTGGCAACGAAACGAAGGACATCATAACTGGAAATATGGAAAGGGATTCGTCAGCACTTTGGTGCAATTAGGGCTTGCGATCAATCTGTTCTTCACGTTTCCCCTAATGATGAACCCTGTTTATGAGGTATTCGAAAGGAGGTTTTGGGGAGGGAGGTATTGCCTGTGGATGAGATGGTTGCTTGTGCTCGGGGTGAGTTTGGTCGCCCTTTTTGTGCCTAACTTCGCAGATTTCTTGTCCTTGGTTGGGAGCAGTACCTGCTGTGCCCTCGGGTTTGTTCTGCCTTCTCTGTTTCATTACCTTACGTTTAAGGATGAAATGTCGTGGGGAAGGGCTTGGGCAGATTTGGCTATCGTTGTGTTGGGCGTTTTCCTTGGGGTTTCAGGGACGTGGTACTCTTTGTCTGAGATCTTCTCGGAGAAGGTTTGAGCTAGCTAGTAAATATAAATGTCTGATCTTTATTCATGTATTGTATGCTTATGGTTTAACACGTCGTCATTGTGTGCTATCTATTTCTCGAAACGCACACAAGTGCGTAAGCTTGTAAGGTTGAAGTCCTTTGGCGTCGTTCTTTCCACTGTATTTTTGACACAATAAAAGATCTTTTTGCTGCTTTACATGTAAAAGTTCCCATTACTCTGCTTCAGTTAGTATATTTTAGAAAAGGAGGCAAGTGAAAGTGTGATAGGACAAGAATCAGTTCTATCTATATGCATTACATCTGTTTTGCAACGCACCGTTCATACGAAACGTTTTCTTAGCTTTTCCTTCGTGGGTTTCATTACCAAAATTGCTGTAAATCTTGTCTGCAACGAAGAAATTCGTGGGCTCGTATCTTCGTCGATGTAAACTCGGGATTTTCGCGCAAGACTTGCCTCGAAACGAAACTCAGTCCTCCAATCCTATCCTTCTAAGCTGCACACTTTATGCTTGGGAAACAGAGACATGAAATGGGACTTAAAGTTTTGAATTAATTGATCGAACCATTAACCATTATTTTGTGGTTGGGCTTTAGTTAATTGATCATTTTGTAATAGAAAGATTAGACTGTAAAATCCATACGAAGGGTGGATGGATGCTCTTTAAATACAATTGTGTCATGAATTCGAACAGAGGATGGCTTAGCTGGGAATTCGAACAGTTGAGTGAAGGAGATCTGCTATTTGGGCTGGAAATATAATTTACCTTTACATTGGGGTCTTAATATTTGTATTGTAGCCCATCTATGTTATTTTTTAGTATAAATAATGTAATACGGATGATTGATTGGAAAACTAAGCAAAGACTTAGAGAATTACATAAATAATGTTATTTTGAGAATTGAATTATAAAACTAGTTAAGTTTTTAAATCTTTACAAAATTAATCAACTTTTATAATTCTAACTATTTTTATTTTCATTTTAACCACTAAAATACTTAAAATTACAATTTCACTATTGTTATCTTCAAATAGCACAACACTTGTTAATAATTAAATTTTGTATCCCAACTTATTTTACTCAAATATATTACTTAAAGAAATAAGCAAAAGAAAAATAAAATTGCTTGACGTGACCGTGACATACTCTTTCCACGTGAGTTCGATATATAGAGCTGTCAAAACGGGCCAACAGGGCGGCCGACCCGTATCTCACCAAAGCCCGGGCGGGGCGGGGCAGGCGCGGGTAAGCCTGCCGTTTAGCAGGCCTGGAGATTGAAGGCCCGCCTCGCCCAAATTAAAAAAAAAAAGAATTTAAAAAAAAAGTATTATATTATTATTCCTGGCGGGCTCAATATGATATTTTTTATAAATATTGATATATAATTAAATTATATAGGTATGTTAGTATTTTTCAGCTCGATTTTATTTACTCAAGTTTAATAATAATTTAAATTATTATTACAATATTATTTTATTAGAATTAATTTTGAGCTTAAATATTTAATTCTTATGTTTTTTTCTTCTTTTTTCGAAGTATTTCTTTTTGTTTTGAATTTGTTTTTTTTTATTTGTGTGGGGCGGGCCTTCAATTTCTAGGCCTGCCAGACGGCGAGCTTACCCGCGCCCGCCCGCCCAATGCGGGGTTTGGCGGGCTACGGCCGGCCGGGCCCAACGGCCCGTTGTGACAGCTCTAGATATCGAACTCACGTGGAAGGAGTATGTCACAGTCATGCCAAGTAAATTTATTTTTCTTTTGATTATTTCTTTAAGTAATATATTTTTAATATATTTGAGTTAAAAGTTGGGGTAAAATTTTAATTAGTAACAAGTGTTGTGCTATTTGAAGATAACAATACGGAAAATTTATAATTTTGAGTATTTTCGTTGTTAAAATGAAAATAAAAATAGTTAGAATTAAAAATTAATTAGTTTTGTAATAACTAGTTTTGTAACTTCGTTACAAAAATAACATAAATCGATAAGATCATTACGAATTGCCGAAGGAATTACGAGGTAGAGAAAAAGAAAAGGAGAAAAACCAGAATTTTACAAGCTCGTACGTATACCTATATGTCGTTCAGGGGACGCGGCCGCGGCCGATATGGTCGCGGAGGTTACGGAGGCAGAGGAGGGTATCCACGCGCAAAGCCAAAGTCTTTTGAACTTTTTCCGGTGACGATTTCAGCTTCCACTTTTTTCGTTAATTCCTTTTGCTCTCCCTTTTTTTGGGTGGATATGTAAATCGCGGCGGTGGTAGGTATGTTTGTTGATCGGAGTGTGTCGGCGTTTAATTGTTAGGAAATCGCTCAATTAGGCACTGCGTCGTATTCTACGGAGAATGTACGGTTGCGAAATTGGTCTGCGAATCTGCAGAAGTATTGGCAATCGTCGCTTTACTATTACGAAGACAAAAGAAAAAACTCCCAGAGTACGTTTCCTCGATATCTCTGTCTCAATTTTCTTTCTTCCTTTTTAGTACGTCTGCAGTCAGCTCGCCTGTGAATAGCCTACGTTTATTTATCAAAGTGGTTCGTTTCTGTTGTTTGCTTTGGATTTGAATTTGTTTATAGTTTTCGACTTCCGTTCGATTTTCGATGAAGTGCAGCTTCTATTATGCTGTGTTTAAGCTCAGTCAATGCTCTTCTTTCTAAGTCTCAGGTTTATCGTATGCACGTTTTATGGTATCTCTGTTGATTTGCAGTGTATTGGTCTTATGGGATTCAGAAAGTTCGTTTTCCTTTTCCTTTCGTTCTTTACTTTCCTTAGGAATCGATGTTTGCACTAACTGTGATGTATGGTTGCAGGCGTTCATAAACCAGACATAGAGAGGCATTCAGATAGGAGTTTGCAAGCAACCAAAGCTAAGCCGCCCCTTTGGCACTATATAAAACTCGGCACTGACCATGTTCCTGCAGAACTTGCCATGGCAGGTACATGTTTGCGCTTGTTAGTTATGGGATCAAAAGAACTTAATTGCTATTTTCGTGTATTGTGCGTTGTACAAGTGCCCCTCAGTTTCATTTTGTCTATGAATAAACTAGGTGGGAGGAAGCGTGTGAAGAGAGTTATTTGGAACCCTGAATCAGGTACCAAGTTATTGTCCTATACATTTCTTGACTGTGAAAATCCTTTTTGAGAAATTAAATTGCCACGAAATGAAGCAGTTTGTATTCTGCTTCAAAATGAATTTTCAACGAATTACTCCCCTCACGTAAATAATATGTTTTTTCTTCGTTCATATTCGTGAATGTAACTTGTCAATCTCATTGGTATGTGCATGCATTACAGACACGCAGAAAGTGGATGAAGTCTTTGAGAAGCTTGGAAAAGAGCATCAGGTTTTTTTTTTTGTCCTGCATCTCAAATCCATTCAATCCTTCATTTTCTTCAATATAATGGAATCATGGGTTTTTGTTTTCTTCCCAAGCATGTTCCTTCCTTAAAAAAAAAAACTGAAAATTTCATATTTGCAAGGACGAAGAGGAAAAAGAGGAAGAGGAAGAAGAAGTGGTAGAGGAAGTGGACGACGGAGAATTTAGCGATGAGGGTGATTACGAGCAGGTATCATCTCGAATCACAAAAAGGGTGTATTATTTTTTTTCCTCTCTCTCTCTCTCTCTCTCGTATTTATTACGATGAATATTTGGCTAATCGCAGGCTGAATATTTCGACGACGATGAAGACGATTTCAATATGCCCGATGACAATGATGGTATGACCATATTTCGTTATATATATACATATACTTTAGCAATGTGGTTTCTTGAATCTTAGAGGACTTTATATTACAGTTCAAATTATTACAGTCGTTCAATCTTGTTTTTGCAGATGAGCCATGTTTTTGAGTTTTCAAGGTGAAGTGGAATTTGCTAGAGTTTCTTTTTGCGGTAAAAGATATTATCTTTATCTATGTTTATTTATTTAGTTTCCTTGAACGAAGTAATTATACAGAAATAACTTCGGCTTAGCTTTTCTAACAGAAAAAAGAAGAAGCATGTCCGAAATTTGTCCTTCCTTCAAACACACATCTCAGTGGGAAAGAAGAAAAATAAAGAACGAAGGGAATTTACCCTTAATTACATAACTTCCTCGATTATTCCGAGATTACATCCTAAAGTGAATTCGCCCCACATTTTAAAAAATAAATCACACTTCTTTAGTGTTAATATTACTGATTAATATAATTCGCTTTTTCTCACTATTCATCGATTTCACTCATTGCTTTATCCAAACTAGAACCTTTGAAGTTTCATCATGTGGTTATGACTCTACGGACGGATATATCTGAGCTTCATCAACTTCTACATTACTGCAAATAAATCGATGAATATATAAATTACAAAATGAATTAATATGTTTTTTCCCTCTTTAGGACCAAATCATTAAGAGGACGAAAACTTAAATGGGTTTTACTTAGCCCAATGTCTTATGGGCCGATGGTCCATTCTCATCTATAACTGATAATAAAAAGGTCGCACAAGGGTAAATATGTAATAGTAAAATTTTCAGTGTCGAGAAACTTTTCAAATTCCATTGTTACCGTTAAAGCTTGCACAATCAACAGAACGACGAAGATGATGAAGAGCAACCTTTCGAGGAAGAGAGCGAATTGAAATCTTCGATGAAGTATCTTAGAGACGTGACCAACTCCAAAATCGCGTTTGAATCTGGTACTATCTGCAAGAAGGCCACGCAAGGAAACGAACGCGAAGTAGGAGAGGATTCGCTCGATCGTCTCCTTCTTGTACATTACGAAATAAGTTCGATCTTACGTAAGGTAATTGTGATGTGGAACGGCAAAATCACTTTATGGATGCATTTGTGTGATAATTAGGGCTTCGCGTTGGGACTGATTGAAATTCGTGTCATGTGTGTGTGTGGTTTGTGTTAATGGATGTTCTTCTAGGACTTATACTAAGGAGATATGTTGTTAAGTTCATTTTAAGGCCATGGTGGTGGTTCTCTGAAGTAAAATTGGTATATATGAAGTGATTGGTAGTATCGTTGGAGGGAAATATGTTGCTTAGCGTATGCTTCCTTTCCTTTGTCTATCTCTGTGTTACTTGATGGTGTTTTCTACGGGACAGAGAGGTTTCTGGAGCACATTGAATTGTGTATATGTTGACAATCATAATTTTGAGGAAGAAGGGTTAGGGCTGAATTAGAACATGATTCTGCGTTTAAATCTCCTCTCGTTGAAAGGTTTATAGGTGTAAATTACTTGTTTCGTTTGCTTATTTGGATGTATGTAGTCAATCTCATGCTTGAAATCTGTTACACTCTAGGGTAATAAGCCCGACTTCCCCTAGTAACAATGCTGCTGGTATTTGGAAAAATGGTTACTCTCTCTCTCTTTTATTGGTTAAGGTCTGAGTATTTACAGCTGCTTTTTCTTCAATGTACTTGTTGTATTGCAGGTGGATGAACTAGTCGTTCAAGCTCTCCAGGTCTCCGCAAGAAAGGAATGTCTGAAGTCAAACTATTTGCGGACACATTGTCTGAAGTAAAGAGTTCTGTAGAGGTTTGTTTGTGTACCTCTCTCTCATTCCTTTGAATTGTGATGCTCCTCTCTTTTCTTCCTTCATATCAATTGATGCAGCGTAAAGTTTTAATAATAACGTCATTGTGCTACAGCCATGGGTTCTCAGACTCCAAAAGGCACTCTCTACCCAGTCCGAGGAGCCTGAGAACAAACAAGAACAACCTGTCGAAAGGACTAACGTTCTTCTATCCAAAAGTCCCGAAGCAACCAAGTGTGAGTCGCTCATCTCTCCATCGCCCCTCGTCTCCTGGCGAGCTGGAGGCAATGCACAGGGCAGTCGGCAGCTGTTCATACTTACTCCACTGCCTCAGACTAAAAAGAGTACACTCAAATGCCCTGCCTCGGAAAAGACAAAATCAGATAAAGAATCTATTTTCAATCAAGGAAAGTTCAGTGAACTCCCTGGAGCAGTAGTAACAAATGCTATTACAGATGAGGGAATGTGCATTGAGTTATCTAAATCTGTTCGCCACTCAGAAACAGATCAATCTGTATTCCTCATGACTCCCTGCTCGAAGATGTCACCTCCCAAGTCGTGCATCCTTCTTGAACCGTTGTCTCTCTCCAAGAAGAGGAATCAAGGAGCTTACAAGTATAAGCCTTTTCGAGTTGGAGGAGGCCTAAAACCTATCGAATCCGTAGATTCTGATTCCTCCAACAACAGCCAAGCTTCTGACGAATATCCCGAGCTTAAGGGAGAAAATTCATCTCCAATTTTGGAAGCAAAGCGAAGGCTTTAGAAGAAGATTCATCGCCTAATTGGATGGTCTCGCCTCCTAAAACCTGCGCTATATTGGAGCCCGGCGATGTAATTGACTGCCAAGGCGTTTGTGCATCAACCGTGAAGCTCTATCACAAGCCAGGTAATAACCATTGTTTGTGAAGATTTATCGATGTTTTGATGCTTGGAGCTGATTTTCTGCTTAAGAATACTCAGGAGGTTTACGTAACGTAGTTCAGTTCACTCCTTGGATGGTCTCGCCTCCTAAAACCTGCGCTATATTGGAGCCCGGCGATGTAGATGACTGCCAAGGCGTTTGTGCATCAACGTGAAGCTCTATCACAAGCCAGGTAATAACCATTGTTTGTCAAGATTTATAGATGTTTTGACGCTTGGAGCTGATTTTCGTTGCTTGAGAATACTCAGGAGGTTTAGGCAACGTAGTTCAGTTCACTCCTATGGTAGAGAAGATGGAGGGCAATTTCAGCGTGAGATTAAGAAAGCATCCCGGCGAAAACACTTTGAAGAGAGAGCTATGGACGAAGTTCGACGCAGCTTCTTCTCCGCACCCCATTCGTTTCGACGGCTCGAAGGCTTCTCAGGTCGGTTTTCTTGACCTATTAACGATGCTTGCGACGAGTGAATTCCTGCTTATGATATGGAAAATCTTTCCGTGGGATGTTGTTTGTTAACTTGAAAGAAAACGCTGAAGCTGAGTGCATTTGTACTGGAATTTTGTTGCTTAGTACGTAGTAACCTAATCATTTTGTCCCTTTTTTTTTCCTTCTTCCATTTGGGCTAACTAATAATAGCTTCTTAATTCATATGATTATTGGCGTAGGTAGTAGAGTAGAACAACACAAAGCAGTAGACATTTTGTATTCTCAGCCGTAAATAAATAGCCACCCATCAATACTTGAAGAATCATATAACATTTGCATCGTATATTATTACTCCCTAAAAGAGAAAATTATTACATTCTTCTATTCTAAGCTGTTTAGAAGTGCCACGGGTCCCGCCCAACCTTTCTTGCTAAGTAAACTCACAATAAAAGCTGAAATGTGAATGAAACGTTGCAAGAGTTGAAAGCGAAAGAAAAGAGAAATACGGTTAAATATCGCGCCTACCAACTTTTGCTTTTCGTTATTTCGGAATTGTTTTCTTTTAGGGCAACACGTTTCGTAGCGTTCGCAATTTTAAGTTTTTATCTGTCACAATTTAATAATTTTAAGTGAATTAAATAATCCTTCGCTACTCCCTAATTAATTTCACGTTTTGCCCTTCTACTTGTATAAATACCACCCCCTTTCAATCCACCCTTTTCCCAAAACAAGAAACAACAAAAACTCTCTCTCTCGGCAAAAACTTATATACTATAAAAGAATATGGAGCAAAACTAGCCATTGATGTAACCAAGAAACTATGGCACATTTTCCGAGTATCCTACTTCATGCTACGCAAGGGCATATCAAAGGCCAAACTCACCGTCGAGCTCAACCTACTTCTCAGGCGCGCAAGCTCGCCGCCGCAAGCAAATCCGCCGCCGTGAACAACCTCATTTTCCACCACCACAACCTCAAATCAGCCACCAAAACGAATAAGAACACCTTGATTATGAGCCCGCCGCCGCAACCTAACTATACTCACGAAACCCTCGCCGGCGAGTACGAGTATTGCTGCAGCGACGCGCCGCCGGCGCATCACCCTTTCTTCAGCATCATCCCTTCCCACCTGAAGAAGAAGCACCGTCTGCGGGCCCGCGAACAACCACGCGCCGATGAGGAGGTGGCGGACGGCTGTGGGAAGGGGATAGTTCGTCGCCGGATCCGCCTGGTTGGGGAGAACTCCGGCGAGGCGGCGACAATTGAGGGTTTGTGAAGATTCTCCGCCTTTTGGCTCGACGATGAAAGGTGCTGAACATGATGATGACGTGGATGAGGCCGCTGAGGAGTTTATAGTGAGGTTTTACAGAGAGTTGAAGCAGCAAAATGGTTTGTCTTGATTTAATTTAAGCTTTATTGTCAGAGTATTTAGTGTTGTGTCGAACTTAGTTTTTTGGAAACAAGAAGAATACAATAATAGTATAAAAATAGGGATAAACCTAAAATGGTCCCCGATGTTTACCCTGTGAACCAATTTAGTTCTCAATGTTTCGCGTGGACCAATTTAGTCCCCGATGTTATCGAAAATGAATCAAATTGGTCCCTCCGTCAATCCGACCGTCAATTTAGACGGTGATGGTATTTGCGACGGCATTAGCGACGGAATATCCGTCGCTAAATGAAAAAGTTAAAAAATATTAAATTAATATTAAAAATGAGGAATAAAATCAAAAAGGAAAAAAAAAAAAGAGTAAACAATCAAAAAAAGAGAGAATTTACTAATAAATTTAAAAATAATAATAATAATAAAATTAAAATAAAAAAATAATAAATTAAAATAAAAAACTAAAACTAAAATAAAAAATGATAAATTAAACATGAGGAAAAAATCAAGAAAAAAGGAAAAAAATTCAAAAAATAGGGTTCAAATAAAAAAAAGAGAGAATATTACTAATAAATTAAATAAAAATATAATAATAAAAAAAATAAAAAATAATAAAAGTAAAATAAAATTTAAAATAAAAATGTTAAATTAACATTAAAAATGAGGAAAAAATCCAAAAAAAGGAAAAAAAATTCAAAAAAAGAGTAAAAATTCAAAACAAAAAATAGAATATTACTAATAAATTAAATAAAAGAACAAATAATAATAAAAACAAAATAAAAACTAAAATTAGAAAAAATGATAAATATAAATTTAAGATTTGAAAAAAGTAAAAAATAAAATATATTTATTTATAAAATTCAATAAAAAGGAAGACAAAATTAAGGATAAAAAATGCCTCTAAAAGTTTACGAAGACCGTCCCTGCCAAGTTAATGAGGACATAATCGTCACAGTTCTCGAATTTTTTTTAACAAATATACTGGGTGATTGCATCGCCATCCCAATTTCTCGAATTTTTTTAACATTATCACAATTAATTGACGATAATTCCGATCTCGTCTTTGTCCAGTTAACGGCGATGATCGAGAATTTATATTTTATTTTATTCCCGATCTCGTCTTTGTCCCAATTAATTGACGATAATTCCCAGTCCTTATTTTGTTTTTTTTTTATTTAATTTTTAGTAAATAAATATATTTTATTTTTCTAATTTTTTAAATCTTAAATTTATATTTATCATTTTTTATTTTAATATTAGTTTTTTATTTTACTTTTATTATTATTTATTTTTTATTTAATTTATTAGTAATATTCGCTTTTTTTTTTGAATTTTTACTCTATTTTTGAATTTTTTTCCTTTTTGGAATTTTTCTCATTTTTAATGTTTAATTTATCATTTTTTTCATTTTAATTTTAGTTTTTTATTTACTTTTATTATTTTTATTATTTATCTTTTGATTTAATTTATTAGTAATATTCTCTTTTTTTATGGTTTACTCTATTTTTGAATTTTTTTTTCCTTTTTGGATTATTTTCCTCATTTTTAATATTTAATCTATTATTTTTTTAACTTTTTCATTTAGCGACGGAATCGCAAATACTATTGCCGTCTAAATTAACGGTCGGATTGACGGAGGGAACAATTTGGTTCATTTTCGATAACATCGGGGACTAAATTGGTCCACGCGAAACATTGGGGACTAAATTGGTTTCACATGATAAACATCGGGGACCATTTTAGGATTTATCCCAGATACAGATGTTCCGGGCCAGCGCGGCCCGCGGGGCGTACAACTCGGTCGAATGCGAAGATGCCTTGCCAACGAGCCGGTCATCACGCGGCGAATCCAAATAATACACATCGGGCCAACATCAGTGCGGGACAGTAGGATTCACCGACGAGACGGTGATCCCCAGGCTAGGGAGGAGTCTAATAATGCTCTGCTGCGAGTTTTAATCGGAAATCAAAAGTCGGAATTGGGACAAACATATCTTTACGGGCTAATTACAATGGAGCAGGCTATTGAACTTAGCTGTATGGAAGATGGATTTTGCTTTGTAAGATGGCGGAGCACTCCCCTTGTAGTTCGACCGTGGACACGTCTTCGTAGTTTTCATAGTCAGAGAATAAAGCACCATTTGAAACGTCTCTAATCTTATGATGAGCAATACCATACCATCTACAAAAGATTCAGAAATTAAAGGATTATTTAAGAAGAAACTTTTTCTTATTCTTAAAAGGCTGGTATGCGCAGCTACAAATAGTCCCAATTTAAAGCCCATTTAATAAGCCGAATTCAGTGTAAGAAGGAAAAATAATAATGAGAAATAATAAGCCCACGAAGTGTCCTCAGCCCAATACTTATGCGGACCCCACACAACCCGCATAGTAATAATACGTAGTCAATTGTCCCTAAATTAATTTAATAGCTTTTAAAATATGAGCCACTTTCTAATGTCTCGTAATAATAATTTAATGAACTGTCCTTCAAGAAAATGACTTAGCCTTCGAATTTCAAAATCAAAACGTGGAGTAAAACGATAGCCTCTCACATTGTTTCCGATTCAATAATTGTCTTGAAAATAGCCCATTTGCGCCTGTCTTTTCGCTTTTTGCGGATCTTGCGTTTTGGTATTTAATGTAGCCAATATATACGGTGATTAAAATATACATATATATTGTAATAAAATATTATCATGTATCGATGATGAGCTTGACTTGTGAAAGAGATAGGCCAATAACCTAAGTGACGAGAAAAAGTTGGGAAACTTTCCGACAACGGTCGTTAATGATAATTGCAAAACTCTTCTGTTTATGTTCTACTGTTGCTGTCGAGGGAAAAGGAGAGAAAAAAAAGACATCCATCTACTGACGTATCTTATCTAAGTCTTTTTATTTGCAATTAATGATAGTCGTTCTTAATCTTTGATGACGTTATGAAGAGAAGAAATGTATATATGTGTGTGTAAAATTAGAAGGGGTTCTTCTAATTTAACTGAATTATTAGAAAAGGTAGGGGTCATAATCAACTGTTGTTGTCTCTTGTCTTTTTCCAACAATAACTGCACAAGAAAAATAAATAGCACGTGACTGTAATTGGTGCCATGCAATGCAATATGATCTCACTAACAATTATTACAAAAAAATCGTGTATCATTCTTGTAAGTTGTAATGTATTATCCAAAAAATGTCAGATCGACTCGTTCATGGAATCTAGCTGTCTGATGTTATATATATAATTAGATTTTTTATGACGCTAATTTGTTTGGAAAAGTGTTTGTGAAGCTTGGAAACGTGTTTTATCATTGCTAGTAGTTAGTACATGTTGACTTGTTATTTTTATTATATAAAGAAAAAATAATTTGTGAGGATATATTGAAATAAATAAATAAAAAATTAAAGCAACAGTGATTGTAAATTGAAATCGTGAAATCTTGAATATAAAGATAACTAATAGAATAGGAAATCAAATAGAAGGCAAATCACTAATAATTAGATGGCTCTAAAACCATACAAGGAAAAAGGAAATTAGAGACAATGAGAGGAGACAACCAGTACATTGAATTGAAATGGATCCAAAGAAATGTCTCTAAAGTTGAATATATACATATATATATATATATAACAAAATATAGTCCCTTTATCTTTCTCGTACTCTTTATTATATTTATTCCTTAACCATGTTTTCTTTAATAATATCCATGGTTTCTTAATCAAAGTTTTCCCCCCAAAACACAGCAGAACTTAAAAACCATCTCAATTAATATAAAATACTCCCATCTTATTACAATATACAATTAATGCAACTGGTAAAAGAAATCACACAAAAATGTAAATAAAAAACACACGGAATAGCTTGCATCACTCGCCACGTATATAGCTGACGACACAATATGTTCCGCCTTATTTTTTTAGATTTATTAATCTTTCTTATTCCCACCATTATTCTCCTACCCTACGTCGTCGACGGCCACCACAGAGGCTCCAACACTCCTCCTCCGCCGCCGTCACGCCACATCAAATCCGGCATCCATAAATCGCTCCCATCCAAACTGGGCAGCTCGATTATCTCCCCAGAAACTGATCATCGCCGTACTCCTCCGTTGAACTGCTCGCCGGAGAAGAAACTGACGGAGACGAGGCGAAGGAGGAGCTCCAACCATCGCCGCCGCCTTTGTCGCGGCGGCCTGCACGTCGCTGGGGGAACTCGATTCCGGGCGCGGCAAAGAGTCCCTCAGATGAGGGAAATTGAGGACCGCAGACGCTCCCTTGATGCACAAGCCGCCACGTCGTGGGCACGGCCGCCATCTCCGCCGTGGTATACTGTGCCCAGCCATATGCGCGAATTTCTTCCTAGGCTGTCTGATTTCGGACACCCATTTTCCCCAGCTTCGCTCCTTAACCTCTGTTATTTGGGTGCTTATATCCGCCGCCGCCGGCAGCCGCCGCCGTCCCTTCTTCTTCTTTTTTGACGCATTAATCTGCTCCTCACGGCTGCGATCGTCGCCGTTCTTCCGACGGGTCGGCGTTGGTGCTTTGGGCATGGTGGAGAATGATTCATTAGGAGCTTTTGTATGTTGGTTTGTTTTGAGTATTGAGAAAGTTTGTGATTTATATATAAATAATGTAGTGACGAAGTGTTGTTGAGGCGTGTGTTTTTTTTTTTTCGTTTTAAAAACAAGTAGGAAGAATTATGATTATTTAATATCTATATATATAAAGTTGGATGGTAACTCTCCTGCGCATGACACGTCAGCAACGGAGTCCCAACCATCCAATCAGAGCGCGCAAATCCAATTCTGATTATTATTCTGAGATTATATAGATGGGTTCCGGCTGGATTTTGTATGGAAGTGCTGATGTGGCGTTGTAGGAATGATTCTATATTTTATTTGGGGCAATTGAACTATATAACACGCTATCATGTGGCCGGAGTTATTAATGATTGATTCATTAATAATAGAAAACTGAACGGTCTGACAACAAATTCTTTAATTAAGAAAGCTCAACAGTCATGTCCTTTCTTTTCACGGCATCAACCTCTCCCAAACCCTCTCTTTTGTTTCTCACCTCCTTCCGCTTTTACATTTTGCTCTAATTTTCTATTTCTGTGATAAAAAAATATCGGACCTAACGCAGGGATGGAGGTCCGCCGCAGCCGCAAGGAGAGCATGGTTGAGATCAGAAAGAGCAAGAGGGAAAGAGAACCTTTTGAAAAAGCGTCGGCAGGGTGGGATTAAACCACGGTGATCAGCTAAGTAGTGCTTATCCTCTCTAAGATCTGTCGAGATTTTATCACAAAAAACGGTCGAAAACTGAGAAACTTCTCTTAGCAGGCTAACTCTTTATGATTAAAGATTGTAGCTTGATTGCTTACCTAACTTGGTGCCAACTAGCACAATCGGTTTCCCGGGAGCAAAGTGCCGAAGCTCAGGGATCCACTGTTAAGATTCGAAATCAACCATATATAGGTTGGGTTTGTCTAGCTAATAGATTAGATACGTTGCTGATTTAGATATTTCATTGGGTTTTAATCAAAGATTCACCTTCTTGACTATGTTTTCGTAGCTCGCACGACTGACCAGCGAAAGGCTAGGACGAAAAACATCAGCTCCTCCGTAGCTCAAAGACCTCAATCAGCTTATGACAGTTACATTTGATAAGTAATAAAAAAGGCTGCCTTCAGTGTTCATTTGTTAAGTTTTTTATCTTTAGAATCTGTCGTTTTAGCATTCGGTTAATGTATTATGTGCTTTTTTTGTTTTCTGCTCCTTGGTGAAAATCGCTTGCTTTGTTGCTGTGTGTGTGATTTGAGAGTTTACCTATTTACAAGAGTTATTGGATAAATTGCCTTTGATTTGCTTGAATTAGGTAATCGATAGGGTTCTGTTCGATGGAGTGTGAAGTGGTCGAAGCAGAATTGGTGTTACCCACCTACATGAAATTTAAGAAGATTCAGATGTACGAAAAATATCCAAAAGGGCAAGCGAGGGTCAGGCGGAAACAGCTAAAACAGATTATTCAAGCTGAGATTCATCATGGCTGGAGGTCTACAACGCCCATGGAGAAAGATGTTACCTTGATCTGTGATGTAAAAAATTAATTTGTTTTTTTAGTAGACTCTATTTTTTATTGATAAAGATCTCATTGCCGAATGCCGATTTCCACGAGCCCAGCCAGTGAGCCCACGGCTAGGACCCGCCGACTATGAGGAGAGGGGTTCATATGAATATCTTTAGTGTTTATGACAGGTTTCTGAAGTAGATGGTAAGAATGATAGTGAGACCGGGTGAGGAAAATGTAAGAAGCTATATGTAAGCTTCACTGAGTTGCAATTATTCACGAAACTATTGCATAGTTACTGTGTTCATGTTTATGATAGAATGTTTATGTGCTACATCGTACTTATCTCTTTAGACGGCATTAGTTATCTCCACATAGGAACAGAAAAAGCAGGATCTCGCGGCACCAATTTCTACATTGGACATAAAGAATAAGTATAAGGTTTGTATTTCTATGCTGCTCCCAATATATTCTCTATTTTTTGCTCTATTGTAGCTGACGATCATAAAATAGCTCCACTTTTATTGCTTAAAAACATATTTTCTATATAATTCTTTGCTCTAGGATGCTTCTTTGCCACCCAGATGGAAGGCATTTCAGACAATCATATTTCTTTCAAAGGTGCGTAATCTTCATTGCGCATTGCATATCTAAAGCAAACTAAATTCTTCCATTTTTTCTGAAATCGTAGGATGAGGATAGTTTCAAAACAATATGCAGCTTTTGACTTTGATGGATGCCTTCTAATACATCTGTGACATGGTAAGATTCTTAATTGGAAGGTGTTTGGGACAGTTTAAGCTCTAGCTGTGCATATCATAGAACATGCTTTGACAGACGAAATAAAGACCAAGAGCTTTAACATACTACCATGTTATTCCTGAATTTCTAATCCTATAGAAATATTGCTCGCTGACCATCACTTACAATTAAGAGCATATGCTTGGTCTCCATACCAGAGAAACTTCAGTGTTTGTACAATGATGGCTTCAAGCTGGTTTGTCGCTTCTTTTATGACCATCACTTGCGAAATTTGCAGTCGTTTTCCCAAACTCGCAGTCGCGCAAGTTCGCGGTCTTATACCGGTGCAGTAATACAAGATTTCTTAATAGTGATTGTACATACCCCTTAAAAGAGTCGCTCCTGTGAGTAATTTTTTATTTTATTTCTTATTTGTGTCGTGTAACAATTTCAACTATTTCAGATTTTTTTCTCTTTTTTAACGATTAATGCTAAGTGATTATATCCTTTTGTGTCATAGGTTAACTGATAATTGAAAGTAGATTCTGCTGTCTGGGGGAGTTGGCTTTTCATATTCTATATCCGTCCTTAACTTTTCCCCAGCTTCATCATTCACTCGCTAATATGGAATCTGACATGTGATCATCTTCTTGCCATGTTCACCACCGTTAAGCCCCTGTAGCACTCTTATTTTCTGTGAGAGCTTATGTAAGCTTTTGCCATTTGTTCTATTTGAGGTTGATAGATGAGGTTAACAGATGGACTACAGATGTGTTCTTATGTAAGCCCCTGTAGCACTCTTATTTCTTCGTCGATCTCAGATTGTGTTCTCTCAGATCGAGGCCCATAACAGCTATAGGTCAGTGTTTTTAGGCCTGGATTTTTATTATTTTTATCGTCATTTCCCCTCGGATTTTGACTGGATTTTCGTGCAATCCTCCATTTTCCTTTCACCAGCTACGAAGAGGAAAAGGCCAAGAAAGTACTTGATGCCGTCATTTCACAAGTTCCAACGGCTGCTCAGCTGACGGAGCTCGAGTCTCCGGTGAAATCGGAATCGGAGTCTAAGCCTTCAGTAGTTGCAGGGAAGACTTCACAGCATCTCATAAGATGAAAGAATTTTCTGGGGTCGTGAGAACAGAGGGATGGATTCTTGAGCAGAAATGAGGTGCCAACTTCTTTGCCAACATCGTAAGTATTTCTTTTTTATTATTATTTTATTTCGATGCTTTCGAGATGGATTGTTATCATGATGTAACGTTCGTCTCCTTCTCTCTTTTTGCTGTCAATGGCGGAAAGTCGTCGGAAGAAATAGAAGTTTGAAATAGATCTAATGGTAAGTAGTAGCCGAGCCATGAAATTTTTGCATTATGTTTACTGTAAATAAATAAACATGTTTCCTTTTCTACCCAAAATTCTTACACACATCCTTTTGTAGGCTCCACCGCCTCAGTTTACAACATCATCGCCAGAAAGAGAAGGTCATCCTTATTCAACATCTACGTCAACCGCCGACCAGAAATCAGTTATCTCCGTTGCTGACGTGGTATGAACATTAATTGTTTTTTTACCAGGTAAGAAAAATAAAATCTATTATAATCTGACTTCCCTGTGTTTTCCGTGCAGGAGTTCGTCAATAACATCAAATGTCATAGATGATTATCTAAAGAAATGGGACTAATAATGGCCGAAACAATGCTCTCGGAAACAAATTACTACAGGAGCAGAAATTGCCAGTTAAACCAAACAGAGAAGAGAGAGAGAGAGAGAGAGAGCGAGAGAGAGAGAGAGAGAGAGAGAGAGAGAGAGAGAGAGAGAGAGAGAGAGGATAAACTATGGATTCCAAATCCAAGCTTCCCTGACTTAAAGAAAAATGAAAGAATAATAGAGAGAGGGCGTGTGTTTTCTGTATAGAAGTGGTGCAATTGATGTCGGCTCGAGGTGGAGCGGTGGCATTCTTGATTTGTGGGACGACATTTCGTTGGTGTACTTGTGGCTTTTCTATACGTTTTGCGTCTTTGGGTGGAATATGAGAGGCTTGGGTCTGGGAATATGTACGTCCACCTTGCGACCTTTCTTCTATTCTGCGTGGCGCCTTTTTTCACCTTCAAACTTGCCGTCGTGAACATAGACGGGGAAACGATGGGGAATTTGGGCACGACGGGGATTTTCCGTGCGTATTTGGCCTTCTTTACGGCGATTTGGCGTACGAGGTATAATTTTATGAGCATACGTTTTACTGTGGTAAGGCGAGGCAAACGAATGTGCGCTACGGCTGTTTTGATGCTGGTACTCTTTGGCGCAAGAGGTAAGGACGAGGGTTTGTATGATTTCGTTGAGGGTAACTTTTATAGGAAGAAAGGAAGATTGCTGATTTCGCTCCTGCCTAGGAAGGACGGCGAGTTCCTGATGAGGGCTGCTCGATCCCTCGCGCCGCTGCCGCCGCTTCTAGGGCCGACAGAAAAAATGTGTATACTAGAATTTAGCGTACATGCACGTTTGTCATGCCTTGAGTTACTTTCGTTCTTGAATCTGGTGCTATTTACCATCTCCAATTGAGATCACTCGACCGGTTTCATCTCCCCGGGAGGTAAAATAGTCAATCTTAGATTGCATTACACACATATTTCAAATTTAGTTGTCGGTGCATGTTTGACGATGAAGTATTGTGTTGCTCTGTTCTGTAATTTTGATGATGTGTTTTGCGTATAATGCCGCTAATTTGAAAGCAACTCGCATTTCTATCCATTTCTTGGTGCTAATAGATTATTTACTATGCGTATATTGCTTCTTTTGATTTACATGTGGTATGATTTAGTACTGAGCTGGTTTGGATAGAACAGGAATCTTTTCCATAGAAGCAAGTTATGTTTGCAACTTAATGTTGGTAAATTTTGCAAGTATAGTTACCTTCTTCAATGCGGTATCTTAGTATTTTCTCTTCAGTTGCATGACGTATTGTTTCCTTTTTGTATTGTTAAGGCATAAGGAGTTTTGCAAGTGCTTTGCGACTGTGAACTGTGATTGCCACATAACTGTTATCTAACCAAGTTGACAGATAGCTTTTCCCATTTTTGCAGGAGCATATGGTGAAAATTGGCTACGGATTGATTTCAATAACCATTTTTGTCAAGACAAGCCATCACTCATCACTTATCCTGATTTAGCATTTAATTGTGAGTAAACTATTTCTCAACTTCATCGGTAAATGTCAACTTGGGCTCTTTTCGTTGCAAGTCCCGCAAATTTTTGCTTGCAAGTGGCTAAGTTGGTAAACGATCCATCTCATTACATGCAAAAGTATTTTTAAAGGAGATTTTTGCTAATTTTCCCCTCATGTCATTTTGAGTGTTTCTCCATTTATCTATTTTATAGGGATATATTTCCGGTAATTCAGTTAACGTTATATACTTTTTTGGCAAATTCCTAAATTCGTTTATGTGGTGTTACAGCTCGAAGCCTTACATTTTTGGAGGTTAACATTAGTTCATATATAGCATTCTTACAACGGTTAGCCCGGCAATTGCAAGTCGAGCCGTCGCACAAGTTTGCATTCTTGCGAAATTTGCAGTCGTTCTACCAAGCTTGCAGTCGTGCAAGTTCGCGGTCTTACACTGGTGCAGTCATACAAGATTTCCTAATAGTGATTGTAGATACCCCTCAAAAGAGTCGCTCCATTAAGTATTTTTTTTAATTTCTTAATTGTGTCGTACAATACTTTCAATTATTTTTTAGATTCTTTTTTTTTTTTGGTTTTTTGATAATTAATGCTAAACAGTTATGTCTTTTTTTATGTCATAGGTTTACTAATGATTGAAAACAGATTCTGATGCTTAGAGGAGCTGGCTTATCATATTCTCATTCACTCTTAACTTTCATTAATTTCATCATTCACTCGCTAATATGGATCTGACCCGTGATCATATTGCTTGCTATGTTACCACCATTAAGTCCCTGTAGCACCTCTATTTTTAATGAGAGCTTATGCAAGCTTTTTCTATTTGTTCTATTTGGCAAAATAGTGGAAATATTTGGCATGACATTGATGCAGAAGCTTCTGAGTTCTTATCGGCAAAATCCGAATGGTCTCTATTAGACGTTGTAAGTATTCATTTGTCATCATCATCTTTTCTTTAGTTACCGTCGTTTGTGTTTTGTTGTACGTGATTGTGGAAATGTTTATTAGGTTTGAAAATTTTCGATTTTAGATTGGTTTGCCATCCTCTGAATTAGCAAAGGATTTGATTTCATGGATGTAATTAACAGATGTGTTTTCGAAGATTGCTTTTTTTTTTAGAAAATATGGAATTCATTGATTTGATTTCTTTTTTCAATCTTTTATCATACACATTCTTCATGGTCATGAATATGTGTAATGATATTAGATGTATGAGCTTTATTAATTTTGGGAAAATGATGATGACATATATATGAGTGGCAACAGGAGACACCATTGTGAGTTGTAGTGGATAAGGGCGCGTCGGCGCCGTGCAACGGCTAAACGAACCTCAATGTCTAGAGTTGTGGGCAATGACAAGGCATGTGCCTTCGAAGATGTCAAGGCAAGTGCAGATGGCGGCTTTTTGAAAGAAATTCAAAGGGTGTGCAGATGTGCAGATGTCAAGTGCAAATTCAAGAACGACAAGGGTGTGCGATGATTTTTTGGTTCCCCGTTTATTATATTGTATCTGGCATTGTTATTGATTTTACTTTAAAACTTCTATTGCATGAGGATCTCATTTAGTTGATGTGAGTATATATGTGATACGGAATTCACAAATGACGCAAATAATACAACTTTTAATATTAGCGAATAAAATGTGAAGCAATACGCCAACGAATCCTAAGGGGTGGAAAGTTGACATGTTAATGATTTCTCATGACAATGAAAAAAACTCTAAGGCATTTCACGGCAAGATATCTCCCTTTCTTCATCATTTCCTCTTGCAAGGTAATGAAACTTAAATATCGGGATCACCATTATTGCATATCCAAAAACAATGTGCTCTTAATGTTGCAACAACAAGGTATACTTGCAATCAGGATCGCGAAACTCAACAAACTGCAAGATACTCTTCAAGAACTTGCATCAAAAGTATATGTGATTCGAGAAGTTTATAGAGCAGCGCTCCAAGATTTGTTGATGCTTCTCTTCTGTGTGGACTTGAATGCTATTGGTTTGCGAAATATTCTTGGGAAGTTTGGTAAGAGGTTTTGGTACAGGCTCATTAATACGTGAAACACCATGCTAATCATCCATTTTTGCAGCTTTATAAGTTTTTAATCGTATCCAGTGATGGCTCGATGACGGTGGCTGAGATATGCTCAGATATATTCTTTCATGTATTTCAGTATATGGTCTAATTGATAATACTTCATGGCTTTTATATTTAGCTGCGTGGTGTTTTTCTTGGGAATTTGATGAATGCAGTGACTTAATATTTGAATTCGATTGCAATACTTTTGGGTAACTATTTTGTTCTTTTGTAAATATCAAATTGCAAATGCGTTTGAATTATATGCTTATTTCTATGAGAGTGTTAACCAAAGTTCAAGATGAATAGTACATGTTAACTGACTGGGTTTTGGAGCATACGATTTTAAATATTTAGCGAGCCCATTAATCGATGAGCATGGTGTCCCCCATTCGTGGAGTTTATTTTCACAAGTATCTAACTTAGTGTGTGTAGTTTTGAAATATTGGAAACGTTCAAGACTGATTACAACTTAAAGTATAATAAAATCTCGCATACTTAATACAACAATATAAGACTTTTAGAAACATAAGACCATGGGTATGTAAGACTGTTGCAATGGCTTTACAGACTAAAGACTGTGTGACCGAACGCACAGCCATGAGACTGTCGTCGGCAATGAGACCGCTTAACATTGTAAAACTGTAAGACTGCACAACTACTACTTAAACATTGTAAACTGTACGATACACAGCTATCATGCGAGACCACTTAAACATTATAAGATTGTAGACTGCAAGACTGTAAGACTGTAAATTTTTTTTATTGTTTTATAAAGATCTAATGATAATCATGCATTAATTTTATATTTCACGATAAAAAGAATTATGTCTGTGATGAAACATATGGTTGGGTCACATTCGGGTTCAACCCGTTTAATAAACGGGTTAAAAACTTCAATCCTAAAGTCCAGATCCGACCTGTTTTAAACTCAAATCTAACCCACTAACCAGCCACCCCGTTAAAAATTTAAAGAAAAAACAAAAAAAAAACAGAATTATAAATCCAATTAAACAAAACAGTAGAGAAACATTTGTTTTTTTTTCTAAAAGATCAATATAATTAAGAAACAATTAAACTTTCAAATAACAAAAATCTCAGAAATCATAATTAAATATCAAGTTATTTCATAGTCATCTGGTGTCAACCTAAGCCAATGATAGTTAACCCGAACTTTCAAGCAAGCTATCTTCTATTTGATCTTCCACCCTCATTTTCATGACATCTCAGCATAATTCATCGAGCATATGATCTATTGGAACATCGCTTTATATGTAGACACATATTGAATGATTTCAGATTCATATAGTCGTACAAATTACGGTCGTCTTCCAAAATTGAGTCGTCCTTACATATAGCAGCCTTACATTTGTACGTAGCCTTACACCGAAGTAGTCTCCGAAGTTCGCAGTCGTACACTCTTACAAATCACTCCAGTCATACGAAGTTCGCAGTCGTACACTCTTACAAGTAGTCTTCCGAAGTTCGCAGTCGTACACTCTTACAAATCACTCCAGTCATACGAAGTTCGCAGACGTACACTCTTACAAGTTACGGCAATCATACGAATTTCGCAGTCATACACTCCTACAAATTACTGCAGTCTTTCCAAAATTGCCAAAACTGCTCGAGCGTTTGTAATTTTATATATCTAACGCACACTCAGATTTGGGCTTTTACATTTTAGCGACCTATGACAACTATGGCCTTCAGTTATGTAAAGACAAAGATGCTAAGCCTCATAGTTGGTAATACGAACATCCTTGCAATATTGAATGATACATGTTCTCTCTATTTCAAAATTTGCTATATATGCCGTGATATGATAATCAAGGATGATCAACTTAGGCCCTTTACCTCGATTATACGGCAAAAAGTTGTATTTTTTAATTTGTTCAACACCCTAAAAAATTCCTTCTCTGCTCCTTCAGTCTTGCAATCTTACGTTTCTAGGTTTTACCTCTTACAGTTGTAATGACATTGTTGCAGTCCTACATAATCTTATAGCTCTAAAGACATATTAGCATTCTACGCAGTCGTATAGTTTTCACATACATATATTCTTTTAAGTCCAGTACTCCCACTAAGTGTTTGACAGTAATACAAGTCAGTATTACAAGATTGCTTTACTTAATAACTTATATAATATATATTCGTAATACTGCTATTGTAAGGTTATTGTTGCTGCTTACATCAATTTTGTAATACTGCTCTTACAAATTGTATTATACGATAGACGAGGCATGCA
>JAPQWV010003418.1:0-41773 GCA_027422505.1 Craterostigma plantagineum
GAAGATAAGAAGTTACTACAATAAAACGAAGAAAGAAGGAAGGCTACCACACATACATACCTATGCCACCGTATGTGTCCGAAGTCTGGAAGTGACCATCTTTATGAAGGAAGTAACCACATTTATATGATGTCCTAATATAGTTTTGTAACAGTCCACGTTGAAGTGATAACTCATCACTGAATAGTCCCTGCGAATCGTCAAAACAAATATACATACAACCATTAATTAGAGACGGAGAAGAGATAGCGTTGTGATATGCAAAATTAAAAGATAAGAACTGTAAATAGGCGACAACGATCCTCATATATCATAAAACTATCAGCATCGATACCCCCGTGCACAAACCCTGACAATGAAATGCTTCAACGACGCTGCATATCAAGAGCCACTTTAAGACGGTCATCCCATCCAAATTCATCTAAACAAAACGCCAATGGCAAGTCATACACAAAATATACATTATTACATCGTAGAGAGGAAGGCATATCACGCTTTCTTATACCAGACTTTATGATATCGTAAAGGAAGCGTTTTGGACGTGTTTCCCTCGTATATAAGAGCAAGTCTCCTTTCGCAGTGGTAACCAATGATTTTAACGACGTTTGGGTGATTCCTTACTTAACTGCTTCTAAGATGTCGAAGCTCGTCCTAAAAAATGCATATAGATGTCGTACGACATACAAGTTTAACTCATGACCAAATTAAGATGAAAAAGAGGAAGTTCCTCACGCACGGAAAACTTGGCGAGGACCCGGACCTAGACCAATATCGCATATCTTCACTAAAACGCTTTTTTGATTGATTCGGCGGTATATAGCTTCCACCTCTAAAACTCGAAAACGAGGTTGCTTTTCTTGAACGAATGGGTGATGTGCTCCCATTCTGAGAGGCTGTAGTGCTTGGCACCTACGAGATCCATCGCTTCAATGACGGGACCACTACACATGAAGAAAACATTAATTTATATATATAGATATTTTGTTATTGTAAAAGATTGACTACTCGATGCACATGAGATTTCATCAGCCTTTCTATCTAAAGAAAGAAAAAGATCAAATGGCAACAATGACGTACGAGAACTGTGTTCATAATCCGCGTTATTAACAGTAGGGAAAATAAGGATCGTAAAACAAAATCATCTTTGCAGCAGCCTCTAAATGCATGAAACTTGGGGAATAAAGAGAACTCAAGAACATGGAATTAACTAATAAACTAACCCACCCCTTTTTATCGTATTGACCGAAGAAGGACGCTCTGATGACCGCTGAATATGGGATCCTGCGGATGGTACAAATCCTTCTGAAATACGTAAACTCTGGGGTAAATGTCATGGAGTTTCTTGAGAAAGGGATCTTCTTCTTCAGATTTATCTTCTTCAAGGATCATTTTTGTTCCAATTCGTCTTCAACGTCATGAGGTATCAGCAGTTCATGATCCGTGGATGCTGTCGCCATTTCTGCAATTTAATTTGGGGATATTTTTGGTCTTCTGTTTTCTTCAGAACGAAACAGTAAATAAAATAATAAAGTATATTTTCTGGTTTGGGCCTACTTTATTTACATGGCTTTATTTGCTGCCCAAACAGGCCGGCGGCCGATGCCCAATTAGGCGAGTTTTTAAAAAATTATTTCCTTTTTATTTTTTTAGGGAAATTCCACTGGTACCCGAGGTTTTGATTTTTCAGTTGGTACCCAAAGTTTTTTTCGAATCCTGGCGGTACCCCTGAGGTTTTATAAAATGTAATTTGGTACCCCCGAGTTACCAAAACTGATTTAAATACTTAAAATAATCATAAATTCAAAATTAAAATATTTTTTTAAAATTAATCACTTTATTATACAAAATAGTATATAGTTGGGAACAAAAATATAAATTTTTTTATAAAAAATTTGAAATACTTAAAATAATCAGAAATTCAAAATAATACTTTTTTTATTAAAAAAATAATTTTTAGTTATAAAAATAGTATTAGTCGGAAAAAAATTATATAATATTTTTAACAATAATTGCAACATTGTGGATCGACAATTATTTTGCAAAGATCGCTCGATTTTCAATCTCAACGTTCGTGCGGGGAAAATATATTTTGCTATTTTAAAATTATTTATATAATTTTTATAAATTTTAAAATCTCGAGGGTACCAGAGTGGAATTTTCCTTTTTTTTTATGTGCAACATTTTATAAACTCAGTTTATAGGAAAAAAAATACCTTCCAAATGTCTGCGGATATAACTATTTTTAGGATGATTTATATTTTATTTGAATAATACTAGGTATCAGCTATAGTTTGAATAATTAAATGAAGTTTTAAAATTTCAAAAGACTAGTCTCTTTCGACCGGGTTGCATGACTCGGGTCTAGAACTTTTTGGCCCACAAACAATCATTCCGGCCAAGAACCATCTTTCGTGCAATCAGACTAAAAAAACAAACACAAAAACAAATAAAAAATTCGCAAGCAAGATAAATTGTCAGAACGGTTGGTAGACAATCTTGAACTCAACATGGTGTGCAAAATCCCAATCTCTAGCATATCAATAAGTCATTTGTCAAAATGTGATTGGTCGTATGATCTTTTGAGATTCTTACGATATTTCAATTGTATCTTAATTTTTTTTATACAGAACAACATTTAAAAACTGAACACTATTATAATGGACTAAATGAACTTTATCTGGCCTATACTACCAACTAAAACGGGCCATAATATTAGACTAATAGTAAAACTCACCCATGTTGCCGCATTGAATGTACTGTTGGGTTTTGTGCCCAAGATGGGCTTTTGGGCCCAAGTTGGTAATAACCCACTAAAGAATAGCTGAAACGAATTTAATTAAATCAAGAAGTCATCGGTCGTCGAAACGAGAAATCGTTGAAAGATTACGAATCTACGTTTCGAGGGAATCTAACGAATATTAATACGCTCAAAACGATACCGGGTGAATGAGAAATTAATTATTGAAGTCGGCCAAATAACTTATAAAGTGGATTGGTAGTATATAAAAGGGGTGTCAAATGTCCCACATTGGAAAAAACCTCAACTTTTTCCACTATATATATAGACACACATCACTACTATCATCAAACAAGTGGTGGGCTCAAGTGGTGGGCTTAAGAGGTGGCTCAATGGTCGATGGCGAGCCCGGCCCAAGCCCACGCGCACGGCCCGCTAGCCCAAGCCCAAACCCGAAATTAAATTTATACTCCGGTGACGTGGCATTGATGATGACGTGGCACCAACGTGACGTGGCACCGACGATGATGTGGCAGCGAGAGGTTGGCCATGGGACGCGCGGATGTGGCGATGAGCGGCAGAGTATTGCTGACGTGGCGGATTCGATGACGTGTCAGTGAAACATAGGCGGAAATGATGACATGGCGCTGATGCAGTGCCACGTGTGGCGATGATGAGGTGGCTCGACCCTATTGGTCGATGGGGCGCCACCGGTTCGCGAATGAGAGGGCAGTTGGGACGCCCGACCCGACCCGAAACCCGCGGTCGGCCCGATGGGTCGCATCTGAAGGGGTGCGATCTGGACCGTTGGATCCAGATCGGATGGCTCAGATTTAATCTGGGGAAAGAAAGGGAGGTGACTATTAACACAACAGGGTCCCTGCCCGAATTGCAGCCCTTCACAGATTCGCCCCAACCCCTTGAAAACCTATAAATAGACCCTGCAGAATTGGAAAAATCATTCAATCACACCCAAGCATTCTAGAGTTGTGCATACTAGTCCAAGTTAATAATAAAGCAAGAAAGGCTCGAGTCTTTAGTAGATTCGCCCGATAATTTCGTTACGGTGTGCGACGTTTCGAAATTCCTGAAGTCGTTGTATCTTCGGACTATTGCGACAACCCAAGGCATGAATATACAGGGCAATAACGTCTTACGGAAAGCGTACGACGTACGCCTCGACTTCGACGTATAACCAAACTCTGTTCGAGTTTTACGAGCGCCACGACCAGACGCCACACCGCAACCAACAATCGTAAGACGTTATTCTGTCTGATCGATGGCAACAATAGTGAATATTCACACCGTCGTACCGCTGACGGGTAGCAACCACGCCGAAAGGCCGCGAAATCCCACCAAGATTTCTCCTTTTGTTCTCCGCGCTCTTGCTCGAACGGCGACCACAAAGGGCTTCTTCCCAGGCTGCTCGAGCAAATCGTTCGCACACTCCACATTTCTACGCGAATGGAGGAGATGTGAGTTGTACTATACTTGTGGTGGGTGAACTGTACTTGTTGGTGGGTGTGGAAAAAAACATTATGGGGCCGTGAGTTGTTAGGGTGAAAAATTCATGATGTAGGGTTTCACGGGTGTTTGGTCTTTTCACGTATGGTATAATAACATAAAAAATAACATATGGGATCGGTAAGCTCGACGAGCTCTCGCGAGCAGCTCGGCTCTTTTTCACCCCTAGATGGGAATGAGGAAGACATACACAGTACAAACAAATATGGATTTTATTTATTCTTTGGTAATTAATTATCTTTTTGGTATTTTTTACCGTTTTTTGGTTGAATTATAATTTCCGCACGAAATTAAGGTGACAATTAAGGAATGGAGCAATCTGTCGTGATAATATACCAGGAATTTCATTATGATTTCATCAATGCTAGGATAGGAGGAAGTGTAAAGATCGAATCGAGACGATTGATTGTTTGAGTGCACAACAATTTTACGTGGTTCGGATTGTGAATAATCCTACATCCACGGCCAGAATGGGAATTTTTGATGTTCTTGGCGAAATTTACAGAAGAACACTACGATCACTCTATCACAGATCGCACACACTCACAGTGTATATTTCGCACACACGCTAGCATGTACAGTGTGGAACTTATATTAAAATTCCCGCGTTTGAACTGTTAGTAGAAACGCTCAAAAGCATCCGCGTTTCTATAAGTGTAGGAGTCTAAATCGTTCTCGCTTCTATTACTCGTAAACCCGCTTTTCTTAGAGTTCGTTTTTCTGTCAGCATAAACTCCTTCAGACTTCATTCTTGAGCCATTTTGTTTGTTCTGTTCTGCATTTTCTTCTCCTTGTCTCAACAGCCCCCCAAAGATGGCAGATGCAAATTCACAACTGACATATTGACTAACATCTGTCTTAGCACAGGCCCTGTAAGAGCTTTAGTAAAGAGGTCTGCTAGCTGGCTTTCTGAGCGTATAGGCAGTAATTTGATCAATCCTTGTGAGACTTGATGTCTAATGAAATGACAATCAATTTCTATGTGCTTGGAGCGTTCATGGAACTTAGGATTCGCAGCTAGCTTCAACGCTGATGAGTTGTCACAATATACGACTGGTGTTTGAGTAAGGGGCTGTCCCAACTCTGCCAGCAATTGCCTCATCATAGAACTTCAGAGACTACTGATCCTAAAGCTCTATACTCCGCTTCCGTTGATGATCTTGAAACTGTGTTGTTCTGTTTCTCGCTTCCAAGTCACCAAAGTATCACCTAGGAAAGTACATATCCCGTGACTGACTTCCTCGTGTCTCTACACGCTGCCCAATCAGCGTCAGAAAATGCTCGCAGCTGCAGATTATGGTCTGAGGTCATTAGAATCCTTGCCCCGGGGTTCCTTTCAGGTATCTTAGCAAGTGATGTGCCGCCATCAGATGTGTTGTACGTGGGGCTGAAATGAATTGACTTAGCTTGTGGACCGTGTAAGCTATGTCCGGCCTCGTAAAGTCAGGTAAAGCAGACGCCCTACTAGTCGTCTGTATTTAAATGGGTCGTAAGCAACTCACCATCATCCTTGGTGATTCCACAGCTTGGGTTCATTGGTGTAGTCAGCGGCTTGCATCCTAAATGCCGGTGTCCTTCAATAACTGCAGTACATACTGTCTTTGCGTGAGATAGATTCCAGATTCACCTCTTGCTACCTCAATGCCTAGAAATATTTCAGCTGCCCGAGGTCTTTGATTTTAAACTGAGAGCTTAAGAGATCCTTCACCTGCTGTATCTGCTCGATGGAAGGTCCCGCTAGTATAATATCATCTACATACACGAGAAGAACACCAAATTGTCTCCTTCACCTTTCAAGAAAAGTGTGTGATCCGAGTGTGTCTGCTTAAATCCGAATGACTCCACAGCCTCAGTGAACTTTCCATTCGACTCTCTAGAAGCTTGCTTTAGTCCGTACAGAGATTTGTGTAGCTTACAAACCTTCCTGTTCAAACCAGTTCTCTCATGATCCTTGTAGAATCCCAAGGGTAACTCCATGTATACCTCCTCCTCTAGATTTCCATTCAAGAATGCATTATTAACGTCCATTTGCATTAAGCTCCATCCGCACTTTGCTGCCAGTGTCATGATGATTTTCACAGTGTTCGGTTTAGCTACGGGAGCAAAGGTATCAATATAATCTACCCCCTCCCTTTGATCATATCCCTTAGCTACCAAACGCGCCTTGTACTTTTCTACCTTTCCTTCCGAGTTAACTTGATCTTATATACCCATCTACACCCTGTAGACTTCTTTACTGGGGGCAGTGGTACACAGAGCCTGTTCTGTTTTCTTCCAGTGCCTTAAATTCCTCCTCCATAGCTCTCTGCCATCTTAAGGATGTTGAGGCCTGAGCATATGTTTTAGGTTCTTGGGCCAACGAGATGCTGCCAATCAGTGTCTTATGCTGTGCTGAAAACCTCTGATATGATAGAAAATCCGAGATTGGATACCTAGTTTCCCTCTTTGTCAACTGATTGCAGTGATAGTCTCTCAAATATGTCGGCTTCCTTATCTCTCTGGTTGGCCTTCTCTGCATTGGTTGAGTCTGTTGTTGGTCTTCATTCCCAGTTGGTGAATCTACTGAGGGCACTTGCCCATTCCAGCTGGACTGTTTTCTTCTTGCAGCATTGACTCTGTTGTTGCATTGACTGATCTTGTTCCTGTAATGACTGGTTCTGTTGTTGTTCTTCTCCTTCTAATGCTGCAGCTCCCTCAAGACTTCTAGGTAGCACAAGACTGGAAAGGGATCATCTGCTATCAACTCATGCTGATCCTTGAAGGGAATTCATTCTCTCTAAAGATTGCATCTCTAGTCACAAAGACCTCTCTTGTCTTTATGTCCATCACCTTGTATCCCTTCATTCCATTTGGATACCAAGAAACACACACACTTTTTGCCCTGGCATCAAATTTTCTTCTCCCTGCTGCAAGAGTAGAGCAGAAACATAATGACCCAAACACCCTCAAGTAGTTGTAGTCCACTGGTCTTTGAAACAGCAGCTGGTAAGGTGTTTTGTTGCTCAGCTTCCTTGAAGGTGTCCTATTGATGAGATATGTTGCCGTGAGGATGCATTCGGACCATATTCGATGGTAATCCAGACTAAAGAGTAATGATCGAGCAACATTTAACAGATGTTGATGTTTTCTTTCCACGATTGAGTTCTGTTGCGGAGTTTGTACACAAGCTAAGTGATGAACTATCCCTTTGCTTGACAGCAAGTCTGAAAGGTTGAATTCCCCTCCATTGTCTGATCTCAGTCTTAACTCGGCATTTAAATTGAGTCTCAATCATTTCCAAGTAGAATTTCATTACTGCTTTTACCTCTGATTTTTGCTTGAGCATGAACACCCATGTAAACCTTGAAAAGTCATCCACTACAGTGAGGAAATACTGGTGTCCCGAGTGTGAAACATATACTAAAAGGTCCCCAGACATCGCAGTGGATCAAGTCGAAGGCAGAACAAGCTGTTTTATTATTGCAAGGAAAAATACTTCTTTTCTGTTTCGCTACAGGGGCAGATCTTACAGAATTTGGCAACATGTTTATCATTCTGTTTAACCAAGTCACTAAGTATATCTAACACTCTATCTGAAGGATGCCCCAACCTGCTATGTAAGAGCTTAGTTGACAGTTTATTAAGAAATACTGGATTATCATAGCTAACAGTGTGCTTATTAGAAGCTGTTGCGGCTTACTGCATTATATATAAGCCATCCACTTCGTCACCCCTGCCAATCACTGTGCTGAAACTGATCCTGCACCATGAAGCCATTAGATTGGAAGGAAAACCTGCAATTATTCTCTCTTGCCAACCAGAAAACAGATATGAGTTGAAGTAAAAACTGGGGCACTAAAAGAACCTCTGTCAGTGTAATAAACTGGTTTATACCACAGTTCCTGCCTTATTGACTTTAATTACTGAATTGTCTGGCAGAATAATATTGGACTGTTCTATTTCATGTATTTCTGTCAGCAACATTTATTTCCACAGACATGGCGTGTTGCTCCTGAACTTTAGCCAGATTCCTGAATCTGTGATCCTAGGTAAATTAAATGATAGACACATACCTGCCCCTTTGTCATTTGGTGGTGCCTGATCATCATTCATTGACTGTGCCTCTGTTGCTGTCTGGTTTAGGAGAGCTCTTAAGCTGTTCAGCTGGAATGGTGTCAGTTGAAGCTGTACCATTGCATCCCAATGCCTGCTTGGCCTGTGCTTCGTTGAGTGTTCTGACTGGCTGGTTCCAGCAAGCTTTGGTTCACTCTTGCACTTTTGAATCTTGGGGCTGTTTTGAATCCAGGTGGGAAACCATGTAACTGGTAACATGTGTCAGTTGTGTGTCCTCTCTTGCCGCGGTGGGTGCATGTGGGCTTCACTATGTCCCTCCTTTGATTATAGTTCACTTTCTTGCCTAGCTCTTGATCACCCTTCGCGGCCATCATCACCATGTTGCTGGTCAAGTCTGTGCTTCCCTTTGCTAATCCTGAGCCTATCGTTCTCTGCCTTTCCTCTTGGACTATCAAAGAAAGACTTTGTTGATCGATGGTAGTGGCTCCATGAGTAGAACTTGACCTCTAATCTGCGAATATGTGTCATTCAAGCCCATCAAGAAGGCAAGAACATACTCCTCATCCAAGTAATCCTTCATCTTCTTCAGTCCCCCACACTCACATTGGCATATTGGCTGAAATGTTCAGCTCATCCCACAGAGATTTCAATTTTGTGAAGTAAACAGCGACAATGTTTGAGCCCTGCGTCAAATTAATCAGCTCCTTCAATTGAAAGATCCTTGGCTTGTTTGATTGTCCAAAACGCTCTTGAAGATCCAACCACACCTCCCTCGCCGAAGCACTATATAGTATACTTGCCGAAATTTCCTTGGAGACGGAATTCAATATCCAAGAAATTACTACGCTATATTCTTTTCCACGCACTGATTTGATTCTGTGTTGCAGGCTGGCCTTGAGCATCCGCGCAGGGTTGTTGCAAGGTTCCATCCACGAACCCTTCCTTATTTCTTCCGATGAGCGCGATCAACATCGCTCGGCTCCATGTCGCATAATTCTCGCCACTCAATTGCTCGTGCACAAGAAGCTGGCTAGACGTGTCGTTGTTATTCAGGAAGTATGGGTCGTTGATCAATACAACAGCACTTGAAGATCCTGACGCTGTGGACGTTGCAGCCATCGTGTTTGATTAAATGATCAATATGGAAGCTTGATTTTTAGCTCTGATACCATAAAGAATCGAATAGAGACGATTGAATTGTTGAGTGCACAACAATTTTACGTGGTTCGGATTGTGAATAATCCTACATCCACGACCAAGAATGGGAATTTTATTGATGTTCTTGGCGAAAAATTTACAGAAGAACACTACGATCACTCTATCACAGATCGCACACACTCACTGTATATTTTGCACACACGCTAGCATGTACAGTGTGGAACTTATATTTAAAATTCCCGCGTTGAACTGTTAGTAGAAACGATCAAAGCATCCGCGTTTCTATAAGTGTAGGAGTCTAAATCGTTCTCGCTTCTATTACTCGTAAACCCGCTTTTCTTAGAGTTCGTTTTTCTGTCAGCATAAACTCCTTCAGACTTCATTCTTGAGCCATTTTGTTTGTTCTGTTCTGCATTTTCTTCTCCTTGTCTCAACAAAGTGACATGACGATTTGTTGATTATTGTCTAAATTTACGACTTCTGCCGCTAAACATTTTAACCTTATTTATTATTCGGAATCTAATGGACTTGATCTCTTATTTTGATTTGTATGTTGTTCATTCATCGAATCTCCTTTGTCCACGGAAAATGTTAGAAAATCAACATTGCCTCGGGTACTAAATGGAAAATTTTCAATATTAGAAAAGATCAGCTGCAAAGATAGTATCCATTTACAAAATATTATGAATGTAAGTAATTATGTCGCGTGATATTAATTCAAGCAAAACTCTCGAAATTAACTAAATTGTTGGGTCTAAATTAATTGAAGTTTGGACTTTAACTAGGTTTGCCCCCGTGCGATGCACGGGGTAATTTGTTGCCATGAAAATTGGGTAATTATTAAATTGTTATCTCTTTCAATTATATACATCAATGATTCAATTTTTAGTTAAAAGTGGAAACGTAATATAACTCCTTAGTTTAAAAGTGGAAACGTAATATAACTCCTTAGTCAGATTCGGCACTTGGTTGGATAGTTGAATAAACAGATCAATATAGTTGACGATAGAGTCGGTTTGCTTAATTGCCGCTAGACGCTCGTAAGGACTTCCGTCATATCTTTCATCAAAGCGAACCATAAGAGCGTGGATAAATTGTTGCCACGTGAATCCAAGTTTGCGACGTTGACGCCATCTGAACCAATTAAGAGCCACTCCCTCCATTGCCACAGTACTAATGGGAACTGTTGATCTTCTGATATGGCGTGAACGTCTAGCAACTGTTCTACCCGAGCGATCCATTCGTGAGGGTCACTCCCGTCGAACGTGGGTAGGGCTAGGTTGGTTGTTTGAAACGATCTTAGCACGAAGCGGTGTGTTCGAGGTGTCAGTTGTTTCTCCTATATTCGAATTTGGCGAAATTCCCGATAGAAACCGTAAAATTTCCGACATCTGATCCTTAACAGCATCGATACTCGCTCTTATCTGAACCTGTTCTTGCACTATAACACTCATAGTTTCTTCGAGATTTGCAGTCTGGCGTTGGATGAAGAATCTCGCGTTTCCACCATGATAAACTCCGTGTATGTCGATCCGGCAGGTCGGACCAAATTGATAGAAATAAATCAGATGAGAAAAAACTTCGACAAGGCTGGTTCTTATCGAAGATCTCGGCAAGGCTGGTTCCTTGTCGGGATCGGACTTTCTTACTAATAAACTTTTATTGATAAACTGATAATGAATAAAGAGGTATGTCTCCCCTTTTATAAGCACTACCTCTAGCTAAAATATCTCATATCCTAACTAACTAGTTTAAATATCATATACTATCTAATTATAGAATATTCTTTCCTAAGAACTAGGTCTTCCTAATAACGATGTCTTCATCCTCCTTTTTGTGCGCCTCACATATACTCTAATCGTTTGACTCTTTCCTTCATCTAATATCTCTCCTTGGTCATCCTCTTTACATCACAGCCCTCTTTCTTCTCTCATCAACGAGTCGTCGGTGGCCTCTGTGTACAACTGCTCCATTATCGAACGAATACTTCTTTTGCATCCCTAAATCGATGGTGGCCGGAGCCACGTGGCATCCATGATGAACCATTGGTCCACCAGGTGAAGTAGCCATGCTAGTGTTGGCAACGGGGCGGGGCGGGGGCGGTGACCTAATCCCCGTTCCCCGTCCCGCGATGCATTCGGGGACAAAATTGTCCCCGTCCCGTCCCCGTCGGATCCCGCAGGGAATCATTCATTTTTTAAAATATAATATTTTTATATAATATAAAATTTTGGATATTTTTTTTGTTATAAATATAATTAAATTATAATTTTTAAATATTATTTGTATTATTTTATTATTTTAATCTATATTTTGATATTATTTTACTATTATCTAATTATAATTTAGAATTATATATATTTTAATATATATATAGGTTCGGGGACGGGCGGGGATCCCCGTGGGGAAAATCATTCCCCGTCTCCGCCCCACGGGATAAATCTCGGGGATTCCCCGCCCCGTTCGAGGCGGATCTCCGCGGGGACGGGGAATCCCGCCCCACTGCCAACCCTAAGCCATGCCCTGTCAAAAGGGCGACCCATCTTGAATTTGATGATGCCTCAGTACGTGATGCGTGGCTGCCGTGTTCAAACACGACTGGGCTATTGGGAGTTCTTGTACGATCACTCGCTTCACATATGTAGAGCCCCAGGAGGACATTACGAGTGGGAATTTCTCGTACAATTTGTCGCAACATTGGTAGCTCAGAGTTGTGGAGGCCGAGTGTTAGATTGGGAAAAAACTAATCGTAGTTTCTGATTTTTAATTTTCATTTTCATTTTTAAATTTTTTTAGATTTTGAAGTAACCTGCCACCTGCTGGAACCTGGCTACCAACAGGTGGTTTCACTCTTAATAATAGAAGTACTTCTAATAATTTTCCTTATCGGCAAAAAATCATCAATAATTCAATGATTATTTAAATATTCACATCTTAACGATTCATATTTACACTTTTTTAATAATTAGCTACATCTGGCGGCTGATTTTTTTCATGCTTGCTGGAGTTTAATTATGACTAATTAGATTCAAAATTTTAAATCTAAAACTAAATTATTTAAGAGTTAGACCATAATATTAACCGCTCATTCGAAATGCTTAAGCCTTTTTTTTTTATCACTTGCGTTATCTATTTGGGTACGTACATCAAGTAAATCACAGCTGTAGTAGTAACTAAGACTATAATCTACTTCATTTAAATAATTTTTCCAAAGTCCAACACTAACGTGATAAATTATTGCACGTGCCGCCGAACAGCTTAACAGTGTTCGAATTGACTCTGAATATAAATTTTTATTTCGACCATATGTGATTATGATATCCATACATTAAGTTACGTTGATCTTGTATATTTGTTCGGAAAAAGATGAATTAATTCTCGAAATTCAGAATTTACACGCAACAAAACAAATGAAAATAAAGGTAAAGTAAATAACGCCGATGAATCTCTACTATTCGCATTTACATTACTAACATATTTGCCTATAAATTAATTAACTTTTGATTGCATATTATTGTTATAATTATTGTTGTTAGTCTTATAATTATTCTTATAATTATTCTTGTAGTTATTCTTATAATTAATTCCCCTTTCATAATTATTGTTGTTAAGGGGTGGTAAAACAGGTCGGGTTGGGTCACCTTCGGGTTCACCCGTTTAATAAACGGGTTGAAAACTTCAACCCTGACCTGACTGTTTACTTAAACAGGTTGAAAAATCAAACTCAAACCCAACCTGCTTTAACCCTAACCCACCCGCCAACCCGTCAACCCGTTTAAAATTAAATAATAAACGAAAATAACAAAATTGACAGAATTATAACTCCAAATTAAACTAAAAAAGGAGAAATAATGCAATTTTTTTAGCTATAAATTCATTTGCGAGCGTGAGAGTGGATAGCTAATATGGTTAATCCTTTTATGTTATTTATATTAATAATATTTTAACAATATATATTATTCAGGTTAAATGGGTTGATTTCGGTTGGTTTCGGGTTGAAAATCCGAACCCTAACCTACCCACTTAATTTGAGTTGGGTTCGGGTTTACCCATTTACGTAAAAAGGTCAAAAATGCTAACCCGAACCGCTATTTCGGGTGCGGTCGTTGTCGGTTTGGCGGGTCGGGTCAATTTTATAACAGCCCTAGTTGTTATTACAGTCTTCTTTTTTTTTTTTTTTTGTTTTTTTTTTCTTTTTTTTGCCTAAAAATAGTCATACCGATAGGTCCCAGATTTTGGAATGGTGCCCTAGATCTCCGTTCCATAGTTCTACATACAGGTATGCATGTTCCCTCTCGAGATTGAGCTCGTTTTATCTATGCTTTCAGCTTTTTTATGTCAGTCGATTATGTTGAATCGTAGTGTTCGTAGGTGTTTGACCTGGTTTGTATTGCGGTGATACGATTTTTCTGGGTTGATTCTGCTTTCAGTTTTAGCTTCGCCGTTCTGTTCAGTTTTTCGTATGTATGTTTAGTCAAGTTGTTGAGAATTCTTAGATGTTATTTCCCATTCTGACTATCTTTTCTCTTGGAACATAAGTGATGATGATGATGATTTTATTTTTGCTGCTTTTTGGTTACATCGTTAGTTATTTGAACTTCTGGATTTGGGAATTTCAGCTTGAGAGTTGTTTGATTTGGTTTTGTCTCTTTGGTCTCTTCTTCTTTGGTCAATCTCATTTTCCAATGAATTTTGAAGCAGTTATATTGGTTAGAAATATATTTTTCCCATTCTATGCAAATTTTCTGGGTAGGGTTTATCAGTCTCTTGAACTTATGATGTTGATGATAGTAGGCATGGTAGTGTTTTCCACTTCTGATGAATATCTCTATTCGACGAATTTAATTGCTCATTACTTCCCAATTCCTTTGCGGCTCTCCCTGTATGCGTTTTAGCCTGTGAACATGAATGTCATTATACTGATCAGATTTAGTTACTTTCCAGGCCTCTTAAATCTTTGACGTGTCTTCTTTCTTAATCTGCTTCGGCTGTCAACAGAAGGAAACTCCAATTATTTTCACAGCTTGTGGAAAAGGATTACAAACAAATAATTTGGTTTCCAATTGGTGATGCATTATCATTTCTTGATGAAATCATCACCTAAGGCATGGAGGCCATTATTGCCTGCTTATCGCCATCTGAAGAAGCATAAATGGATCATTGTAATGGTTTCTTTAGTTGCCCTGTTCCTAATGTGCGCCTATGTTTATCCACCGCGAGATTCTTCGCTGTGTTATGTCTTCTCATCAAATGGCTGCAATGCATTAGAAAATTGGCTCCCGCCGGGGGGGCGTGAGAGAGTTGACCGATGCAGAAATTGCATCTCGAGTTGTAATCAGTGATGTCCTGAGAACTCCTGTAATACCGACAACAAAGAATCCCAAGATTGCTTTCTTATTTCTGACATCAGGTCCATTGCCATTTGAAAGGCTGTGGGATAAGTTTTTTCAGGTATTTTTGTGATTCAAATTGATATGTTTTTGGTGCTTTTAGTTGCAACGGCGTTTTCTGCATATTCCTTTTTTTCTCAGCATTATCAAGATTTTGTGTAACCTGATTGAATGAAAACATTGACTTTCTTTTTGGATTTCAATACCATCTGTTCTCTCTTGCTGGCACTCTTTTATCAAGCTACCTTGCTTAGCATACTTTCTCAATAGATTACATTTGATATGGAAGTATATCATCTGCGGGAAGCATGCTTCACAAATTTCTACGTCTGGCAGGGACACGAGGGGAAATTTTCCATTTATGTGCATGCTTCCAAGGATAAACCCATACATTTTAGCCGCTACTTTGTGAATCGAGAGATTCGGAGTGGCAAGGTTTGGAACAATTTTATTTTCGTACTTCTACGGTTTACTAATCTTACGGTTCTCTAAGTGTAATCTTACTATGTGAATTGTTTCATCAAGTTGAGTTAATTGTCATCTGGTTCGCCGTGCATGTTGATTGTTTTATTGATGGATTGAAATACAGGTGGTGTGGGGAAAAATTTCCATGGTTGATGCTGAGAGAGGCTTTTAGCTAATGCGCTGAAAGATCAAGATAATCAGCACTTTGTACTTCTTTCAGACAGGTTTGAGTCTATATTTCATCCAGAGAGGTTTAGTCTGTTGCTAATGAAGCCTTTTTTGTTTTGTATTCTTGTTTTCAGCTGCATACCTCTTCGTAATTCAGCTACGTTTACACTATCTCATGCACCACATGTTAGCTTTGTAGATAGGTAAGTGTAAACCCACCATCGCTGTACTCTGGTACTATCTTAAGTGGCTTATCTGATGCTTGTGCTGCCGAACCATATGGTAGAAAATTTCGAGTACACTAAGCAACGATGAAGAATGTATGTTTTTTCGATTACCGTCATATTTTTTGAAAGAACGCCCTAAAATGTATATTGCGTGTGATAGCAATTTCTACCTTCGTCTAGTCCCAAACTTGTACAATGGAAGCTGTAAGCGTGTCTCCTTTTTTATGTAGTTTTGAGGACCCTGGCCCGCATGGAAACGGCAGGTATATTCATTATATGTTGCCTGAGGTTCTGAAGAAAGACTTTCGAAAGGTGCTCAGGTTTGAGTTCATATTTCCGACATTCTTCATTTGCTTCTTGTTTCCCTCTCTTTCTTCCTTTTGTGTGTTATATTTGATCTCTCATTTTACAATATGCTACTTGCCATGTAGTGGTTTACTATGAAGAGGCAGCACGCAATCATAGTCACAGCTGATAATCTCTACTATTCAAAATTCAAGGATCACTGCAAGGTGACTGCTGATGTCTGTTTCGTTCATGCATCTTCATTTTGTTTTTTTTTTCTATAAGTTCCCCCGAGATTAGTTACCAAGATTTTACTAATATTTTATTTGTAATTTTAAACTAACAGCCAGGCATGGAGGAAACAAAAATTGCTACTCCGACGAACATTACTTACCCACATACTTCCATGTAACAACATTTAGTTTCCGTTGGACATTTATAAAATTATATTTTCAATTATTTTCTTCGCACATTCATACGCCACAAACATGATTAAATATCAGTTATTGTTGCTTGCAGATGCTTGATCCTGCTGGAATATCCAACTGGTCTGTGACACATGTTGATTGGTCAGAAGCGAAATGGCACCCCAAATCATACACAGCAGAAGATATCTCTTATGAACTGTTCTATAATATAACGGTATCGCCTTGTCCCCTTCAGACCTTTTATTACCAGATTTAATCAATAAGTTCTTGTTCGGTTGTTGGGATAGCATAAGGCTCAATTGCAAAAGTCCCTAACTTCCTTTTAATCCTTATGCAGTCAATTCAGGACAGCGTGCATGTAACAAGTGATGACAAGGTTTGTATTAGCGAACAGATTTACATGTATGTGTTTGTGTCTCCTCCTTAAGATAAAGATCTATTCTTTTAAACTGCAGAGACAAATTCAAATTAGGCCATGCTTGTGGAATGGAAGACGGCGACCGTGTTATTTATTTGCTAGGAAATTTTTGCCCGAAACCCTCGACCCTTTGCTGCAACTTTTCCCCAAATATACATCCATTTAATCAAATCCCAACTAAAGTCGAGATTTGATTCTTTGGTCGAGGGATGACCCCATTTATCTCCATTGTTGTTGAGCTCCCAATACTTTTTGTAAAGCATGTCTAGTCTCATAGAGAGTTCACGACACCTAAAGAGCTTCGTTGCCAAGGGCAACGAATCCTTAGATTTTCGAAACTGACGATCTGACGCTGTCTTTAGATATCGTGTCTTCTCCTTTGGGATATTTCTGTGTTTTTTTTCTTTGTGATATTACATCATGGTTTCAAGACAAACTTCACCCTGTCGCTAACCTTCATAGAAGTTCTGTTGTACATAGAGCTACATATTAATCTTTGTTTACTTCTTTTAAGAGCCACATGTTGCATCTCTTATTGCTGGCACTTGTGGATCGGTCGGGTCGGGTCGGGTCGAGATTAACGAGTCGCTGGACTTGTCGGCCCGCCGATGGCCAGGTAACGTTCTGACTGAATGTAATAGTTGTTTCTAAGGTAGCTTTTGATAATAAATTCAATTTTCCCGGTCGAATGTCACATATCAGTTTCTGCACATTATATGTAATAGATCACACAACAATGGGAGCTCGAGGAACAATCTTCTTCTTCGGGGAACACTCCCAACCATTTTCTTTGCTGCTCTAATCTCAGACACTCGAAATGCTTAGGACACCAATCTCCTTCTCCTTGTCCCCGATCTCATTATCCTCTCCCTCTGACTCTCCTCCACGCCCGCCTTCGCCTCCCTCGCCTTTTCCCATTCCTTTCCTAGTATAGCTCTGCTCACCTCGCCCCACACGACGGCCGACTCAGTGTCCAGAACCATCTGATTGAAGAGGTGCATACTTATTCAGATAAAATGCCGAACATGAAGCTATATATAGAATATATATTATATATATGAAGAAAGGAGAACGAGCGATCGAGTAAAACCTTTGAATCCACAACCCTCGGGATTTCGAGGTTGGAAAGCGCTTCTCTGGCGTCGTAAATGGTCGTGATTTTTCCGGTCGAAGGGTCCTTTATAGCGATGGTTCGGTCCCAGTGGCCGTCGATCTTGTAAAGAGTCTCGGACGTCGAGGATCGAAGTATTTCCCGACGACCGATCTGTGGGCGGACCGCCTTGGTATGAAAGTGTTTCCTTGTACGATATCTCGGCTTCGAGTCCGTTTTCCTCGCATTTGATCCTTACGTTTCCCACCCATTCGACGCTCGGTACGGGGAAGAATCTGATGACGAGGTTAGGAGAGTTCATGGTGTAGGTTTCGTTCTTGTCGAGGAGTTTTAGATGTCTCTTACCGCGAACTTCCGTCTCGATATGAGTTCCTATCAAGTAACACGCGAAAAAAGTCGACCCTTTCTGAATTAATAATCGAGATCGAAATAATCTTTAGGATTACTTGTTTTTTTCAGTCCTCAATTACAAGGATGGAGACTTTGGGGTGGCGTTATGCGGATAACTTTCAAAATTAAACAATTTATGAATATTGTACGTCAAAACTAGTAAATTTTTGTTTCAAAATATGCTTAGCTTTGAAAGTTATCGTCTGTATAATGACTATTTAAAGTTGTCAACGCTATGCTATACTTGGGACCCTAGAATTTGGGGCAAAATCTACGGTTCGGTCTTACCCAAATTACTTAATTTTGAAAGTTATGATCTATAACAAATACGTCATGGATTTTGACACCTCATAAATTATGTGATTAAATTAAAAATTCCTGAACAAGTATTTTAGTTTAAGTACTACCATAGAACTTTGGTTGCGGGCTTTGGCACCACAGAATTTCGATATTCGCCTCCTCGTCCGTCGCGTGGAGTGCGGTTACCGACGGATGATGGAAACCCTTTTTTCGATGTTAAAGCACAAATTTCATTGACATTTTCACGGCGCCAATCATTGAACATATATGTATGTATGTGTGTGTGTATAACCTGTTCTAGGAGCATTGAGTGTCCCTTTAGAGACATGATGAGTCTCTCCGAGTATAGGGTTGTAAGGAGCGACGCCGAAGGGCAACGGGCGAAGAGTCGATATGCTCCACGCGACGACAGACACGAAACGTCCGAGGGCATTTTTGTCATTTGCGCATCTCTTCAACACGTCAGCGTCGACACAGTACAGCGGCTCTGCGTAGCATTGGAGCTGCGACTTTGGGATATTAAACTGCGGCGGAAGCTGCATATTTTTTTTAACGTCGAACTTTAACATATTAGGCGCATATGAAAAGAGTACTTCGAAATATATATATATATATATATATATATATATATATATATTAGTATGCTTGCACACTCAAATTCGTATGTTATACGACAATATAAATGGATACGTGAAATTGGGGGGTAATTTGAAGTACACAATAGAAATGTGGTGGGCTATTGTCTTCTAATTTTAATATTACGTTTTGAATAAATTGTCATGCAAAATTTGGCTGTTTATTATCCTAACATTCCTACTAAGTCTTGAGGTTGAATAAAAGAGTATATATAAATATGTATATATATACACTTGCCTGAAGACGCGTGAGATCCGATCCTGGCCGTACGTTGCTTAGAAGGCTTAGGACGCGTTGGATGATGTTTGGAGCTCTAAACTTGTTAGCAGATTCGTCGGAATCTAACGTTAATGGCGACGTTAGGACGACGACGTTTGTCCCTAAATCGTCTCTTTCGGAAATCTGCTGCATATTCATTACACAGTTAATCAACTGATTACGTTAGTGAATCGACAAGAGCTATCTTGGAGAAAATTGAACCAAAAAACGGAGGAGACCGATGAAGAACAATATCTCGTGAAAACATGTTGATAAGGGAAAAATAAATAAATGCTTCACGAAGAAAATAGATCAAGAAATAGTAAAACAATGGCATTTATTATCATTTATGTCTACATACTCAGTTAATGCATGACGTGGGAACTAAGGAAAGATGCTCAATATGTATCTTTTCAGCCTTAAAGCGTGTGAGGAAGGTTTGTTTCTTTCTTATCTTTGTCATAACACATTAAGTAGACTTTATATATAGTACTTCGTACATTAACTAATGGCTTTTAGACCTAAACTAAACTGCTCTCTCTCTCTCTCTCTCTCTCTCTCCTCTCTTCTCTCTCTCTCTCTCTCTCTCTCTCTCTCTCTCTCTCTCTCTCTCAGACACGACAGCGAATATAATAAAAGAAAAGCATTGTTATATGGGCTATTTAAATTTCAGGCCCCATTAGCAAGTTTGATTAGAAATCAGGCCCCATTAATGTTTGGGCTAAAGAGAAGGACCCATTTAAAGTTTTATTAGAGTTCAGGCCCAAAATGCCGCAAAAAGACTTTTTTACCCTTGTTTATTCAACTTTTTCCGCCCAAACAAGGACCTGCTTATTCGATACCACTTATCGCAGGCTGGTACCACTTATCGCAATCTGGTACAACATTATTTGGTATATTTTATTATTTTCGATTGAGTAACGCTTCTTATTATTATATACCACTTGACTTCTTTTTAGTAACACATCTGCTAATATTAAATACCATTGTACCACTTTATCGCAATCTGGTACCACATTATTTTCAAATGTACACTTTATCGCAATCTGGTACCACTTTATGGCAATCTGTACCAAATCTGCTATTTATACCACTTTTCTCCACTTCATACCACAACTTCTAAACTAATACCAAATGATAATAAGTAATATGGTAATTATACACTTTATGCTTTTCTGATACCAGATCATTTGAAAGAAATAACCACATGAGGATAAGTAACATCTCTTTAGTTGCTTACCAATTCATACGCTAATTATACCACTTTATGCCTTTCTGATACCAAATCATTTGAAATAAATACCACATGAGAATAACTAATATCTCGTATCAGTTGATAACAATTCATATGGTATTATACCACTTTACTCCTTTCTAGTACCAGTTTTGTTAACGACCATGGTAATTATACCACTTATTGCTTTCTGATACCACTTTACGCTTCTTGGTACCGGATCATTTGAAATAAATACCACTTTACGCATTTCTGATACCGAATCATTTGAAGTAAATACCACTTTACGGCTTTCTGATACCACTTCATGCGCGTTGGATACCACTTCATAACTAGTCTTTATTGAGGGTATTTTCGTCAGTTACCCTTATTCTATGTTAAATTATTAGATAGGTCTCTTAAACTATGTTTTATATGAATGGGGCCTGAAACCTAGAAAAACTTACGAGGGGGGCCTGACATAAAATGCCCTTGTTATATCTCTATGACGTGTCGAGTTATTCTTCAATAATATACTAAATATATTCTTCCGCGCTTGGCCGGAAACGACCTGCGGTACTCATATAATCATGTGAATATGATCGATGGAGTGAATGGTTTTGAAATATCATTTCACTTTTTTTTAATGCAAATTACGTATGCATAATAAATAGGAAATTGAATCAAGAATTAAAAATATATGCTAAGCAAAACTCAGCATCTAGCTTAAAATTTAAGCAAGGTGTGGCGTATTACGTATATTAGAGTCTTTGAGAGAGAGAGAGAGAGTTACCATTAGAGAAGGCTGCTTTCTGTACAACGGCCGACGATTCAGAGAAATCGCTGGCAAGTATCTATGAAGATGTGTGCTGTGGAGAGAGAGAGAGAGAGAGAGAGAGAGAGAGGATTTAATCGATGATTATTTCTGTGGGTTTTGGCGTAGTTTTGTTTTCAAAGTCCATTTTATAGACTCCAAAACAATAAAAAAAAAATACGTCATATCTTACGGAAAAAGGAAAAAAAGGAACATTCTGGATTAGAGACCTTTGAGAAATAAGACGGCAATCTTTAATTGTTACCCAATGTTTTTCCATCTATTTTATGGATTTTGACATATTATTACGACGTCTCTAAGTTATAGTCCAAAGTATAATTTGCAACTTTCATTTATTGGTTTGCTGGCATTAAAAATACTTCCATACACGATTAAAGTGGCATTTAGACCTCGACAAGTGAGACAACAAACAACTTTGGACAGCTATAGATATTTAAGATGAAAAGTATGAACTTTGTTCATTCTTGTTAATAGAGTATTTTAAGGTATCTTTATGCAAATGCATAGTGATTCAAAGATTAGTTACAAATTCCCTTAATTTCGATTCAACTTCATAAATATGGATGTTTGGTCCCAAATTGACATGAGGTGTGCGAAGGACTACCATGCGAATAGAAAACTAATAATAATCCAAGACAGCATTCATGTATTAATAAAAGAGGCTTTCGTTTTGCAAAGAAAAAAGTATTAATAAACGAGGCTTGGCGTTTGTGCTTTGCAATAACGTGAAGGTACTTCATTCCTTCCTTGTAAGCTTTTCTCTTGGTCCCCTTCCCTTAATACTTAATTCCATCTTTTTCCAAGTGTCTAAAGCTACATTCTTGTAATAACAAAACCCCCAAACCAAACATATTTTCTGCAATTTCACAAACGTAAGGCAAATGCGAATAGCGTATTCTAATCCAAGACAAGCCTTTATTTGGCAATATAGTTTCAGCATTACATTACAGATGCTTGTTTTCGCTTGTTCAACTAACGTACAAGTAAACATAAGATTCAAGTAAATCCCCATCTTTCAATCTCAGACAAAACTAATCAAGTTTTTTTCATGGATCGATAATTTTTCACGCAAAATCCCGCGATTCGTTTTAGACAATCACTACAGCTTCAAGATAAGTCACATAGTTAACAGACTAATCGATGTTGTGAAAACCTGGTAGGAGCGATGTGATGAAACCGAAGACTATCATTTGAATCTCCTTAACTATTCCCCACACAACGGTTGTTGACAGCAGCCTCACCTGCGAGTCGATGTTCGTTCTCATTGTCCGGGGATTGCCTTCATTTCTCTCAGGATTCTCATTTTCCTCGACACGTTGCCCATCTGCAAATTTCGACGTTGTTTTAAGACCAAGAATCGTGGAGCTCACTAGAATGTTGTAAGAAACAGAGAAGTAATGGGTATTTTATTACCAGGTGCAGCAACATTGTCTGCTCTAGGCGGGGGGCGTGGTGGTTGAGGAGGCTGAGCCGCCCTTCTCATACCTTGTGAGAGCCATCTTATGATCGGTGCTAAAGCTCCAGTTTGGTATCTGTTATTATTTTTCGTAAAACGCAATTGGTGAAGAAACAAATGGGCATTCAATCGATGGAGAGGGAATTGTAGGGTTATTAGCCTTGGGCCATTTGAGATGCCAAAGACATGTAATTGAGGAGTGTAATTTCAACTTCAGTTAAGAAAGATAAGTTTGGGAAAGGAAAAATTCTTACAGGTAAACAATCGAAGCGAAGAACACGAGGAGAATTAGCCTCTGCTTAGACCCGTCTTGATTGAACAAGAAAATAACAGCAGCCAACTTCAAGATTAACAGAAGGTCTATGTGGATGGCGATTTGAAATCTTCGCACAACCACTTGTCTTTGAGGTCCCACTTGTTGCTGCTGCTGTGGATTATCTCCTTGTTGTCCTTGTCCATCACTGCCCGCTTCTCTGTTCTCAGGAGTACTCCGTTCACTGATAAGCACATAAGTAAGGAAAATAAGTTAGCAGACTTTTCGACTAACATACAGACTAATTAAATTCATGATTTAGCAATATAATATGCTATTTCACAGCATAATTTAATGCGTCTCGAATCTAATCTACTGATGAAACTTATTTGTGATTTAACAAACTTGGCCAACTACGTGGAATGTAAAGATAGATAACTGCTAAAGCCAAAGTTACACAATCTCGCTATAGATTGACATGATGCCAACCTGTATATTGAGGCCTTCTTTCGCGACTCTATACATAATTCCATGATCAAATCTTGTAATCAAATACGGAATATGTAAGTAAAACCTCAGATGAGACATAAGCTAGCATCATACTGAGTCATATCGAGAACAAACATCGAGAAGACAGCCTAAAGAAACTACAGATGCATAAAGCAGATAAATTATGAAGCAAAACTGAGTCTCTGAAGGACACTCACGTTGGTACATTGTATGTAAATGGAATAAGAGTATTCGGAGGAAATCCAGGAATGTGTTGCATATAGGAAGAACTGGAACGGCATATAAGCCAGGGCCATGGTTCATCAGTTCCTGGTCGTTCTGGGGAGGAACAAGTGCCGGATAAATGAGCGGGAAATTGGGAATATTCCCATTTGGTGCTTTCAAGCCACCAATCGCTGGACCTGGATCCTGTACAGAGACGCCGAATTTTGAACTATATATGAATACACAAAGGCAGAATCGACATGAATATAGTATGCTTGCTGCAGCAGGTTACAAGAGAAACACATTTACGTCCCAAAGAAGAAAAATTTTCATCTTTCTTTTTTAAATCGATCAGTGGCGGCACTTCAAAGAAAAATCATAGAATAGCAAATAATTAAGCGTGACCCCTCTTCAACAGTTTACCATTTTCAGTGTTTCCCACATAGGAACCTAAACAACAACCGATTTCAATTACTCCGCAGTAGGGTTCAACGCAACAAAAATAAGTGTAAACAACACAGCAGCCAGAAAATGGCAAAGTTTCATAAAAATATGACACAAAAGCGTGGAAAACTCACCAAAGCAGACCGTCCCCAAGCGAAATCCATAACAAGGAAAAATCGGAAAAAAAAAGTCAAAGGAAAAGTACCTGATTCAGCTGAGCGACCGAGGCCCTCAGAAGAGTGATCGGAGGATGAGCTTGACGTGCGAGCTTCGTTGTCTTCCGCCATTTCTAATGAAGATCGATTGACGATTTCGAACCCATTTACTGTTCCTTTATTTCAAGGATTTATTATTTTTTATTATTGAAAAAAAAAAAGACAGAGACACCAGGAGATACGTGTCTAGCTGAAACCTATCCACTGAGATGATGACACGTGGATTAAGACGAATTGCAGAAAGGTCCAACTAGCATGGTTATGAAACCGGGTTTTTGAACCGGATCGGAAATTTTAGTGGTTTAACGTTTAGTGGTTTAAACCGGTATAAAATCGGAATCAAACCGGGGTCAAACCGGTATCTTTTAATATATTTAATATATATTTGTGATTGAATCAATTAAATAATATAAATAATATAGATGTTTATTAGTAACTTTTGTTATATATTAGAATTTTATAAAATTGAGGGTCAAATTAAATTAAGTAAATGTATTGGTAGTTGAAATTAACTATACCAAGGGCTATAAAAATTAAATATATAAAAATGGGGTCAAAAGTGAATAATGTAAAAAGTCTGTGCTATTAGTTAATTATTAAAAAAGACAAATGAGGTTCATGTGGGCTTCGAACTCGGCCTGTTACCATAGAAGTCCACCACCTTACCACTAGACCACGTGGAATAACCTTTAAATTTGTCCATTTTCTTTACTTATAGAAAACTTTTCGGTTTTTTCTTTTTTTTTTTTTAAATAAACTTAGACCGGACCGGAATTGGACCGGATTTCCGGCCGGTTAACTGGTTTCCGGCCTGAACCGGCCGGTCCGGTCCGGTTTTCAAAACCTTGCCAAGTAGCGAAGCAAAATGTACCATGAACATTGTTGTACGATGGAAATGGAGGTTTAAATTTTGTTTATACGTAATTATAATTATAAATACAAGGAGGGGTCTTTACACATAAATACCCTTATGATAAAAAATTTATAATTTAGTACCCTGTCAGGATTTTTTTTATATGTAGGTACCTAACAGAATAATTTTTTTGCAGATAGGTACCCGATCCGTCGCAGGTACGCCATACAACACATTTGGGTACCCTATATAATATAAAATGGTACGCCGTATTAGCACATTTAGGTACGTCCTAGTTAAAACATAGGTACGTCGTACGAATTTAGGTACCTTATATCAACATGTTATGGTACGCCATAGACACGCAGGAAGGTACGACATGACTGAAGAAACTGGTAAAAATTAAATCAGGTACCTATCTGTAAAATTTTCTGGCATGGGTACCTATGTGTAAAAATTTAATTCAATTACGTATTTATGTGTAGATGTCCGATACAAGGATTGGTATTAAATTAATTGTTCCAAAAAAAATATGAAAACTAATGTTCGTTGAATTTCATCAACATTTGGAGTGCTGTGTTGGATTTTTAGCATCACACATTGCCATGCGTTGTCCAAATGACTTATTTTGCTAAGTCTAAAAATTTACTAATTGAACTATAGAAACAATATAATTAATGTCCCCATTGCCGATCGAGATTCAAAGGTAAGAACGGTGTGAAATGTAAAAATTGCAAAAAGTTGTTTTTTGTATGATTTTGAGGATAAAAAGAGATTCATGTTACATTTATAGGGATCCGAGCAAAAAAGAAAGTTGCGCATGCAATAATGATAAGAGGCATAATGTGACATCTTTTTTGCATGCAAAGTATTCGTTCATTTATGGAGAAGCAAAAGGAAAAAGAGAATCCCGAAAAATAATCAAAGCTACTCACTTTATACATACAATACGTATATCTTTATCTTGTTTCCATTACTTTGTCTCGTTTGGAGGGTCCCTAATGGTCTTCAATCGATCGACAATTGATCTTGATTTCAGCAATAGGCGTTGGCAGTTTTCTGTTCTTTTATTTCTTTTGAAAAACTCTTATTAACTCTTATCTTATCTCACTAATTAGGAGAGAAAAAGAGCCCACTAATGAAAATGTATAAGAAACTTCACTAGTTATAAGTTTGGCAGAATTTGAGTCATTGAGTGTAATATAATTGTGGTTGATTATGAATATGATTGCAAAAATAGGCCCATTAAACATATTTAGGCTATTAACATTAGCCACTTGCTTTAAAGAGAAAAGAATGATCGAAGAATCAAATTTGCTCCGAAATTATAAGATTAGTGACTGTTCTATACAACTATGAAATATAGTGACCTAAAACTTTAATATCTTTTTGTCTATAAAGGTAGATAATGAGTAGTGTCATACTTGCATATTAGACCTTAGTAAACATGACAATAAATAAACGTTCGTATAATTTATATATGTATAGAGAAGATAACGATTAATATTAAAGAATTTACGATCCCGAGGTCGAGGAAAGTAATAAAGTTGCAATATTACAAAGAAAGTAAAAGCATAAGATTGATGTTGAAGAAATGCATCTGTGTGATAATAACATGAGATGATGTTGCATTTCCTTTTCTTTAGTGTCAATGGCTTATATTTATAAGTAACACGAAGTATAAAATAATGTTGACATGAATCAATATTAAGGAAAAACAGACTACCAAATTGTTGGAGGTCACAAGTAATCAAATTGTAATATTCTTTGTGCGAGTGATCATGCAATCTTATATTCATAATTCAATATTCCAAAATGAAAAAAAGGTCCCATATTTCGAAGAAAAGCAATAAAGTTCATAGCAGACACGAGCTTGCTTTTAAGTACTTAAGAATATGTAGTCATATCCATAGAAGGGGAATGAAGCGACATTAATTCACTATGACTATATCCCCTATATATTTCATAATTCCCTATTATTTTCATTTAAAAAATAATAAATAATAGTAATAAGTGTTCCACATGATACGTCGAATTGTCCAACTTCTCGCATTTTGACGCGAAGATCAAAGTATAATCGATCGATAATGAAGTTCATATTTGATTCAAAACTAACTTTTAACCTAATAATCAACCGATAATGGGAGAAAAAAAACTAACAATAAAAATGGCTCATGCACCAACGAAAAAAAAATCTGTTTTTTCGACATAATTTATACTATAAAGTTACAAATACGACGAGATTAACGTCTCATGGAGCTTATTAATAGTTAATACTATAAGAGAAGAGCATCCATATCCTTCACTTTCAGTTTTCATCATCTTGAGAGAGAGAGAGAGAGAGAGAATTAAGTTCGAACGTAACAACACAAAGGCGCGTTTTTTACACAGTTATTCTTCCTCATTAATTATGCGCACAGCAGCCAACAACTGTACTACTACTTCGCCACAGCAGCACATCCTCTCTCAAGAGGCAGCGTCAGCCCTCCAAAGCTCTCTCCTCCTCGCACGCCGCCGAGGCCACGCTCAGCTCACGCCCCTCCACGTGGCGGCCACCCTGCTCGCCACGTCATCCCCATCGTCTTCCTCCTTCAGAATGGCATGCATCAAATCTCAGCCTTCGCCCATTTATTACAACTCTAGCAGCATCAGAGCCCTAGAGCTTTGCTTCAACGTAGCACTCAATCGCCTCCCCTCGTCATCTTCTGAAAGCTATCATTATTACAGAAACCCTTCTTCTTCTTCTTCACCGCAGCACACTACGTTTCTTTCCAATGCCCTCGTTGCAGCGCTGAAAAGGGCTCACCAGTCTTGTCTCAAAAGAGGTTGTTGCTTGTCCATTAGAGTCGAGCTCGAGCAGCTAATATTGTCCATATTAGACGACCCGAGCGTCAGTAGGGTTATGAAGGAGGCGGGTTTTTCGAGCGCTACGATTAAGTTCGGTCTAGAGAAAGAGGAGAACTCGTTATTCTCTCGCCCAATGGCCGCGAAGGAAGACGACGGTCCCGAGGTTGTAATGAGCCCTCTCGGCGGCGGTTCGAGGTGGGTGGTTGGGTTATCGAGAGCGTATTAATTAATTGTTGAAATTATAAATTGGGCTTCGTCCCATATCGAACAAATCAGGGCTTTCTTTCAAATTATACGGGCTATCTATGTTGAGATTATAAAAAAGTGAATGATGTCTTACATCGGATAATTCAAGCTCTTCGAGCCGGTATATATATAAGAGGGTTTCATCTCATATCACCAATTAATTAATTTTAGGAAGGATCCCTCGATTTCTAAAAAATCTTCTCATTTCAGATTTCAGGAAGGACTCCTTAATTTCTAACCTTAATTAGTTTTATGGATTTTATCTTTGTTGTTATTTACATAAACAGTGCAGTGGATTCGAGAATCCCGAGGACGGTGGCGAGGTTTAGGAGACAGAAGATTTCTTCCCCGTCGTCGTTCGATGTGGAAAGAACTAACGGAGATAAGAAGCGTAGAGCTGATGGCTGTTATCGACGGGCGGAGTTGGGACGAAACGGTGTTTGCGAGGATTTGATCTCAACGTGGAGGCGCCCGTGGAAGAATTTGGAGACGACGATGGGACGAGTTCGAGCGATTTGACTCTCGAAGAACGAGAATTGCTGCGCATTGAGGTGAAGGGTTGTTATTGTTAGATGGATTCATGGGAAAATGTTTTGTTGGTGAACTTGTTTTTCTTAGTAAGGCATTGTCATGGAATAAGTGCTTGTTTGGCTCGGTTTATATCTAGGAGTGTTTAAATGAATAAGGTTTATATTCGGATTCGCTCGAATCTTCCGTTTGACAATCGCACTGATTTGATTCATTCAAATCTGAGGGGGAAAATCCAAATCTTATAATTCGTTGGATTTTGAAATTCCGTATCAAATGGTCGGTTTTCAAAATTCAAAGCTGAACACGAAACGAGTTTTTTCGTAACTGATAATAATAATAATATTAAAGTAAAATAATAAATAATAAAATAATGAAAAATATAAGAATCATAATAGTAGTAATAATAATAATAATAATAATAATTAGGTGGACGATGAGTCGAGCCGATTCGCAAGCTCGATGAGCCGACTCGAGCTCAACGAGCTCTTGTCGAGGTCGAGCTCGTCATGAGTTTGTGAATGAGCCGGCTCGAGCTTGAGCTCACTCGCAGGCCAGCTCACGGAACTTATTTTTATATTATTCATGATTTTATTTTATTTTAGAAAAAAAGATAGAAATCGAGTTCGACGAGCTTCACGAGCTCGTGTCAGTTCTTTTTTGAAATCCGAATTTCGAAATCCGAACGTTTGCCAAACAGTGAATTTGAATTTCAAATTCGTGATTTAAAATCAAGCATTTCGTTCAAATACGCGAATCCAAACGCCCAGTACTAGTAATTTTTCGCACTCTATGCGTGTGCATATGATTTAATATATTGTGTTGCTATTTATATTTTGATTTACTATTTATTGTCGAATTGATGAAATATTAATTTATAACTATATAAAAAAAATAATTTTTAGGGGTGCAAGTATAATAAATAAATAATATAAAAGTAACATGAAAAGTAATTTAATAAAAATAGAGGGGCTAAATTGCAAATAAATATGACAGAGCAAATGTGACAGTTTATAGTCACACACCCTTTATGTAATAGTATAGATAAGATAAAATTGTGGATTGATTAGTGGGTTATGCGTTTATTTAACCCGTTGGCATTAGTGTAAAGCAGGATTACATAAACACTTGAACATGTGCTAAATCTACACTTAAAATAAATAAACAAGTGAACCAAACAAGGCGTAAGTGTTCTCTATTTTCTGGATTGTCGTGTACAACTCTAGTTTTTTTTTTTTTTTTTTTTTTTTTTTTTTTTTTTTTTTTTTTAAATCACCAAATTCTGACTAAATTCAGTGTGAAACGAAACTGAACTTTATTATCTGGACTGTGAGATGAGTTCTGTTCTTCACAATCCGATTAAGAAGTCTGAAAAAAAAATCTAAACTTCGCTGTTAAATATGAATTGATCACGACTTCAGATGGATTAATAACATGTTCCAAACCCTATTATGTTATGATATTCGAACTCGTAATTTACCTTTACCTCCTCCTATAATAGTTTGTGTGTCGGGCGAGGAATTTTGTACTTTTTCATTTTCTAAATATTCTATGCTTATTTGGACCGTTCACGAAAAAAAGGACATGATGGCCTCAACTTCAAGCGGCGATGGTGGAGATTTGTCTGTGCACATATATGATACGGAAATTATTGCCATGATATGGAAATTTCTTTATCTATAAAGTTGGTAATAATAATTCAGTAGTACGGAAAGATGTCCCCGTAATGCCCATCATACTTTTAACCATAAGGGCTGCGTTCACTTAGGCAAGATAAGTCCAAAATTATTTATGATAATCATGTTCAGTTGCCAAAAAAAATCATTGTATAGGGCCCGAAAAAAAACTTGGCCCGTTACTATAAACCACGGTCTCTAGATAAATTATCTCATGGGTTTGCCAAGATAATAAGCCCAAACCCCCACTAAATCTGAAATTACCAAAAGCCCCTTCCATATGAAACCCTAAAAAGCTTTCGTCACGTGAACAAACGCCACCCCACTTGGGCAGACCCTGGCTAGCGAGACGATGCCGCTGGAATCGATCTATTAAAGTCCTCAACTTGAGGTTGGTGACGATGGAGATCAAAGCAAGCAGCATCACAGTTTGTCGAACCGATTTACGGGATGGAGAATATATGGTGGTTGTTATAATCAGACTTTCTTGATTGATTTACTTGTAGCAAGCTGAGAAATTTTAATTTTATGATGCCATATGGATGCTCTGGATCTTTGTGGCGATAATTGAACTTTCATCAGATCAGTTCGTGGGCTTCGTTATTACACATTATTATTATTGATTTTTTATTATTATTTATATTTTTATTTATATTATTTATATTTATTGATTTTTTTATTATTATTTATATTTTTATTTAATTTATTAGTAATATTCTCTTTTTCGAATTTTTTACCTATTTTTGATTTTTTTTTTTCTTTTTTTTTGGAATTTTTCTCATTTTTTATGTTAATTATCTTTTTTAGTTTATTATGTTATTTTTATTATTATTATTATTTTTATTTAATTTATTAATAATATTCTCTTTTTTTGAATATTTTTACCTACTTTTTGAATTTTTTCTTTTTTTTTGAATTTTTCTCATTTTTATGTTTAATTATCATTTTTTTTTCCTTTTAGCGACGGCAATTCCATCGCAAATTCCGTCGATTCCGTCTAAATTAACGGAGGGCCAAATTGGTTCAAATCAAAAAACATCGGGGACTAAATGTGGCAATTCGAACATCGGGGACCAAAGCGCCCATAGGGTAAACATTGGGGACCAAAAATGGCTTTTTCCCTTTAATTAAGCGTGTTAATGAAAAATAAATTATTAAGTTGGTGATTTCTTGCACAGTACAAAAAATTTTCGTCTTAAATTCTATTTTTATAGCCAATGTAACTTACAGGTTGAAAGTGTTGGGTACTAAACTCAATCGAAGAAGTAAGACCGACCTATGAGCATGTGACACATTCTTCCATTGCCAGTTGAGTTTATAGCTGCATAAGCTTAGGTTTCAAATATTCTTCAATTTGTTTGATCCTGAAGAAATGTTTAAAAACGTGCATCAATCACATTTTAGAATTAATATAAGATAAGACAAAATGTCGACATATTAAAATATTAGGCACATGGGTTTGAATGGTTCAAAGTTGCAATCAACGTGGGAAATGAAGAATTCATGCGATGGTGTGCTGAAGATTTTCCTTGGTTCACATGTGGCATCTTTGCCTATAAATTCAGGTGCTCGGCCAGTACAAAATGCATCCCACATAAGAAATCCAAAGGATCAGTGAGAGGAGAGAAAATAGAGGGAAAATAATAGAGAGTTTGTCGGGTATTTTCTCCGACTATAAAGAGAGATATTGAGGGTTTTCTCCTTTGTAGTACGAGAGGTTGTAACTCCTATATTTCTCCTATAGTGGATTCTTCTTCCTTGCCCGTGGTTTTTATCCCGATTTGTTTGGGGGTTTTCCACGTTAAATCTCGGTGTCCACTTTATCTTTAATTGCTCAAATACTAGCCGCAATATTATTCGACCGGGTCCGCTGCCACGCCAACAATTGGTATCAGAGCCTAGCTTGGGTTTTATATATTTATTTATCGTATGCTCTGTGGTTGCCACTAACGTGGACCGTCCACATCAGAAAGTAATAAATATTATACTGCCCTTGTTACGGTGACGAAAAAGCCGGGACAAGTTCAATAATTATCTGCTGCAACCCCGTCGGAGGTATCGCTCACGACTGAGCAGAAATTATGGCGGCCAAATTTGATATCGAAAAGTTCAACGGGAGAAACTTCTCACTGTGGAAATAAAGATAAAGGCGATCTTGAGAAGGACGATTGTCCTGGAGGCTATCGATTGAAAACCAGCCACGCTGACAGACGGAAAAAAAATTTGAGGACTAATAATGGAGGAGAATATACTGGCCGGAATTTTGATAGCTTTTGTAAAAGAGAAGGCATCAAAAGCACTGTACCACGGCGTATACTCCACAACAGAATGAGTGGCGGAGCGGATGAATAGGACTCTGTTGGAGAGGACAAGAGCCATGTTGGGAGCTGCAGGTCCGGATAAATCATACTGGACAGAAGCAGTCAACACCGCCTGCTACGTGATCAATCGGTCGTCGTCAACGACAATTGATCAGAAGATGCCGATGGAGATGTGGACCGGAAAGCCAGCGGATTATTCCAAACTCCATGTATTTGGAAGTCTTGTGTACGTGATGTACAACGCCCAAGAAACTACGAAGCTGGATCTGAAGTCCAGGAAGTGTTTTGTTCTTGGGGTCTGCTGATTGGTGAAGGGGTATCGCCTGTGGGATCCCACTGCCCACAAGGTTGTCATCAGCAGGGAGGTTATCTTTTTAGAAGATAAAATAATCGGAGGAAATGATAGCACTACAAAGGGAAGTTCAGAGACTACGACCACTCAGGTGAAAAGGAAGTCTGTCGAACAAGATTCTTCTGAAGCAGCACACCAGAGCGCTTTCGTGCACGACTGGTGGTTAAAGGCTACGCTCAGAAAGAAGGCATCGACTTCAGCGAGATATTCTCACATGTGGTTCGATTGACGACTGTTCGGATACTCCTGGCGATGTGTGCTACATTCGATCTACATCTAGAGCAACTAGATGTGAAGACGGCTTTTCTTCATGGAAATCTTGAAGAAGAAGATTTATATACTCCAACCGGAAGGTTTTGAAGACAAAGAAAACGGAACTTGGTTTGCAGGTTGAACAAATCTCTATACGGTCTCAAACAGGCGCCGAGGTGTTTGGTATAAGAGATTTGATTCCTTCATCGTGAGCTTGGATACAACAGATTAAATGCAGACCCTTGTGCATATTTCAAGAGGTTTGGTGAAAGTGATTTTATCATATTACTGTTGTATGTAGACGACATGTTGGTAGCAGGCCCCAACAAAGATCGTACTGAAGAACTCAAGGCACATTTGGCTAGGGAATTTGAATGAAGGACTTGGGACCAGCAAACAAGATTCTAGGGATGCAAATTTACCGAGACAGAAATAACAAGAAGATTTGGCTCTCACAGAAGAATTATCTGAGGAAGGTCTTGCGACGCTACAATATGCAAGAAGGTAAGCCAATTTCTACCCCACTTATTGTTAATTTCAAGTTATCTCCCAGGAAGTCCTAGCAGCGAAGAGGGAAGGATGGAGATGTCTCGAGTACCATATGCATCAGCGGTGGGAAGTCTTATGTTCGCGATGATTTGTACATGACCAGACATTGCACATGCAGTGGGAGTAGTAAATCGTACATGGCGATCCGGGCAAAGAGCATTGAAGCACGGTGAAGAGGATCCTTTATATAGAGGAACCTCATATGTTGCATTATGTTACGGGGGAGCAGACTTTACTGTCAGAGAGAACGTTGACTCTGATAAGTTCGTTTCGTGTCGTTCCTCAAGTGGCCTAGCGAAGACGTAAGCAACATGAATGGCAAGGGAGAAAGAATGGTGTGAAGATCTGATTGATCCTCAATCAAATCTTCAAGTGGGAGATTGTCGACATATTAAAATATTAGGCACATGGGTTTGAATGGTTCAAAGTTGCAATCAACGTGGGAATGAAGAATCATGCGATGGTGTGCTGAAGATTTTCCTTGGTTCACATGTGGGCATCTTTGCTTATAAATTCAGGTGCTCGACCAGTACAAAAATGCATCCCACATAAGAAATCCAAAGGATCAGTGAGATGAGAGAAAATAGAGGGACAATAATAGAGAGTTTGTCGGGTATTTTCTCCGACTATAAGAGAGATTTGAGGGTTTTCTCCTTTGTAGTACGAGAGTGTGTAACTCTTATATTTCTCCTATAGTGGATTCTTCTTCCTTGCCGTGGTTTTTATCCCGATTTGTTTGGGGGTTTTCCACGTTAAATCTCGGTGTTCACTTTTATCTTTAATTGCTCAAATACTAGCCGCAATATTATTCGACCGGGTCCGCTGCCACGCCAACAAAGGAGACCCTAATATGCACTTTCTAGACTCTTCTCCACGCATCTGCACACGTCATTGCTCAACAACCTAAAACAAAAACACAGCTATACATATATATATATATATATTATATATATATATTTAGAAAGGCTCTACACACACACGCCTGGGCTCGAATTATCGAGATTCTTGTAATAGGAGGAGACAAAGAAAGCTCCGAGAAAGATATATCAGAAAAGTGAAAACACGCACAAACACGCAGTGGGAGGTGGAAAAAGGGTTAATTCTACTTATGTGCTTACTATTGGGCGTGGGCTGCTGTAATAAAGAGGAGATAGAGCTGTGGAGGCAAAGAGCGCCGGGATCGTGTCCGTACTGCGGCGGGAAGGTGACGGCGGCTGACGTCACAATCCGATGGAGGTTTTTTGCTGTGACCATTTGTCGTGAACTGAAGAGGAAATACTACTGCAAGTCTTGCTTCAGCGATTGGTGTTGTACGGTACTTGGGACTAGGAAAGGAATGGTGATTTTTTTTTTTAAAAGTTATATTTTAGTTCTCTTAATTATTAGTTACTAGTGATAGATTGAGTTTAATTCAAGGAAACTGAGCTTGTATATATATGAATATATAATTATATAGTGGAAGTTGAAATGACAAGTATGTAGATTAAATTGCCTCGCAGTAACGTGTAATTAAAGAATGTCTTCGCAATTTCCCTTCACTAATTGAATTGGAGCCGTGAAACGTTAACTCACACTTAACTCACACTAGTATTCTTGCACACTTAGTGCGTGGGCTTTATACATGGATATTAATATTAAATTTATTTTAATTTAAATAGTTAATTAAAAATTATGCACACTTGGATGCAGTGTGCTTGATATATAAACATATAATATTAAATTTTTTTATTTAAATAGTAATTATAATTTAATTTAATTATGGATATATATAATTACATAATTAAAGGTATATGAATTAATAAAGATATCATGACTGAAAAAAACTAATTAAGTGCCTCATAAAATGTAATTATGAGATATAATATTGAATATTATACAATCTCATTTATTTAAAAATATTTCTCATGTTATAGTATATTATACTATTTACCTCAATAACTCATTATAGAAACTTAATTAAGAAAACAGAAATCCTAAAAACAATAATTTAGGAATTTAAATCATTATTAGTTTATTTTTTTACTCCCGAGCCCCACTGTAGTTCCGTCACTGGCTATAGTGTTTTTACCGAACCTAGAAACTTTATTTTTTTACGCCAACCTAGTAACTATACTTTTTAGACCAAAAATAAATTTCTATTTATTACTATCATAATTGACTTATTAAACTTTATATTATAATGGTTAAAAGTCGCCATATTATAATTATTAATATTTAGAATTAAAAAATTTAAATATTAGCATATTAGTTACTTATAACTCTAATTGAAAAAATCAATACATAAAATCCAATTAGTACTATTTTATTATTAATAAGAGTATCAAATATTTTAAATATAAGATATATTTTTAAATACATATAATAAATAGAAACTAAAATTCTTTTTTTTTTTTAAAAAAAAATTATTGTAGAGTAACTCTGCTCATCACACAATATTAGTGTTAAATATATAGTCACATTGGAGTACATACGTAGTTTATATTGTATTTTATACAAATTAAATTACCCGTTGGAGATACTCTTACTCCAATGGACGCTATATTCAACACTATTATGTACACTTGCCCAACCGTCGGTTAACCGTAATCGGCGGTTGGCGGTTAGTCCACCGCCGTCTAACCGGCCGGGGGCGGTTGCCGGTAGAGCCGCCCCCGGTTGACAGTTAGACCAACCGACGTTTGATAAACCGCCGGTCGGTTAACCGGCGGTTTGTAACCAGCGTTATTATTATTATTTTTTTAAATATTCTTTGAATAAAGTTTGATATATTATTTGGTCGAATGTATCGAAAGCTACTATATAATTTGCAAGACACTTAAAAAAATTACATTTTACATTTACAAAGAACTTGTATTACAAAATTTTATTAACCAATTACAATACTACATAACATAAATGTAAATTAAACAGTCTTTGTTCGGGAGGACTTCGTCCGAGAAAGGCTTCAAAAAGTCCAAGCGCCGAACTCCTAAGCGAAAGTTACCTAATACGCCCGACGCCTGAACTTGTTGAAGCCCATCCAGGGCGAAGCCACGATTCTTCGTAATCTCTTCCTATAAAAATGCGTAATTTATAAGTTAATTTTAAAGAAGAAGAAGAAGAAGCAATTACAGAAATATTACTATCTATTTTCGGGCTTCGTCGTAACTCGTCGCAATAGGCTTGTTCAAATAAATTAGTACCTGAAAATAACAATTCATTAGTTAGCCATATAAACAATATTTGTACGCAAAAAAACAATATTCATTGGATACTTATCTTTTTCGGGCTTCGTCGTCGTAATAGGCTTGTTTAAATAAATTAGTACCTGAAAATAACACTTCATTAGTTAGCAATGTAAACATAATAAATATTCGTACGCAAAAAAAATAAGAGTTCGATACTTATCTTTTTTCGGACTTGTTTGTTGATGTGGAGTCCACGCCTTGCCGAATGCCTCTAATAATCCTCGCCGTCGCTGCCGGGGCCGTCCGTGCCGGTGGTGTCCTCGAAAAGGTCGTCGGGCGAGTCGCTGGCACGCTCATCTTGGGTGCGATACTCGGCTCGAGTCCAATTGTCGAGAAGATATTGGTATGCGGTCTTGCTCCTCGAAACCTTCTTCGCCTGAGGGTTGTATGCGGTCTTGATCCAATGCTCGTAGATCGGATCGTCGGCAAATCAAAATGGAAGGTGCTTCGCGGCTACGAACTTGGCAAGCTCCCGTCGCGCAACGTCCTCGTTGTAATGAAACAACGACGTCGCGCTTGCTTCCGCTCCCGACCGCCGTCTCGACGCGGACGAGTCCGTTCCGCCGAACATTTGCTGTTGGTTTTGTGCTACCCCTAACTTAGTCGGGTGTTTCGAACGGAGATGGGAAGTCATTGACCCATATCCGCCCCCTTTCTAAAATTATACTCCTTACCACAGTAATTACAAATAGCTTTAAATTGGTTAACTATAATAGTAGGTACTTCTTGAAGTGTACCGCTAGACTTGCCCAACCGCCGGTTAACCGTAACCGGCGGTTGGTAACCGGTGGTTGGCGGTTAGTCCAATGGACTAACCGCCGTCTAACCGGCCGGGGACGGTTGCCGGTTAGTCGCCCCCGGTTGACGGTTAGACCAACCGCCGGTTGACAACCCGCCGGTTACGGTTACCGGCGGTTACAACCGCCGTTTTTTTTTTTTAAAGATTTTTAATTCTTGGGATTTGTCTAAAGTTTGATATACTATTTGGCCGAATCGAATTATGTATCGAAATCTACTATATAATTTGCAAGACAATTACAAAAAAATTACATTTTACATTTTACAAAGAACTTGTATTACAAAATTTTAATTAATCAATTACAATACAATACATACATATATGTAATTAAATCAGTCTTCGACTTTTCGGTCGGGCTTCCACAAGTGTAGGCGAGAAAGCAGCGTATGATCTCTGGAGCCTTGACGAATTATCCTTGATTATGATCCGTCAAAGCATCCGGAGATCACACGTTGCTAACTCACTTGCACTTACCGAAACCCCTCTTCTTCGTAATCTTCTTCCCTGTAAAAAAAAAATACTAAACATGATTACATTATAAGTTTAATTAAAAAAGAACAAGAACCAATTATACAAATATTTATTTATCTTTTTCGGGCTTCGTCGTAATAGGCTGTTCGAATCAATTAGTACCTGAAAATAACAATTCATTAGTTAGCCAATAAATATAATAAATATTTGTACGCAAAAAAAATAAAAGTTAGAGATACTGTTCGGGCTTCGTCGTTAGGCTTGTTCAAATAAATTAGTACCTGCAAATAATATTTCATTAGTTAGCAATATAAACATAGTAATTATTTGTATGCAAAAAAAAAATATGAGAGTTGAATACTTATCTTTTTTTGGGCTTGTTTGTTGATGTGGAGTCCACGCCTCGCCGAATGCCTCTAATAATCCTCGCCGTCGCCGCCGCCGTTGCCGCCGCTCGTCTCCGTGCCGGTGGTGTCCTCGTAAAGGTCGTTGGCGAGTCGCTGGCATGCTCATCTTGGGTGCGATACTCGGCTCGAGTCCAGTCGTCGAGAAGACATTGGTACTCGAGGTTGTCGACACTCAAGTTCGAACGCTTCTCGCTCAAGGTCAAACCGCCCATGCTAAAAGCATGCTCCACCGCGACGGTCGAGACCGGAACGGCAAGGATCTCCCGAGCGATCCTCACCAACGTTGGATACTTGGCGACACCCTCGACCACCATCTAAGGACGTTGAACTCATCTTCTTCCTCGAACTCGAAAGTAGTCGACATAAAGTTATCGAGTTCTATGTAGGGGTTTGGGAGGACCGTGAACGCTTGTTCGCGTTGAGGATGTCGTAGTAGTCAGCTAATCGTGAAGATCGACTACTAGTAGAACTAGATTGACCGCGCCCCGATCCCGATCGAGACGAGTCGTGGCCAAAATCGGGCTTATACTCTTTAAAGAGCTCCTTTAGTGAAGAATGTGCTCGATCGAGAACGCTCTTGCCAATAATTGCTATCGACTACCCTGCCCGAGACGATACCTTCGTATAGTAGCATTCTAGTAGTCTACCCGTACCATCTAAACGCCATCTCGGATCCAATATCTTCGGCTATAATGAAGATATCCGGTAACTCAAAAAAATATTTGAGCCACTTGGTAGTCATGTCCCAAACGGCCTCGCCGACTACTGGATCAAACCGAAGCCCGTCGAGTATAATTGCGACTTTAACGCAATGACTAACGCAAGTATAGAAGTCGGCTTAATATGAACCCGACATCGCCTCGGTGGCGTCGTGAAATACTTTAAGTATCTCACATAAACTGTTGCACGGTCCACATCTCCGGAGCTAAAATGTACGGAACACTCTGTTTTCGGCAAAGAAGTCGCACAGCTGTGTTCGATATTCCATCGAACTGTACCTGCTCCTTCAAAACTAACTAGCGCGTCTTGCACATAAATGTTAAGTATGTGGCAAAAACAACGCACGTGGAAAAATCGTCCTCCGACTGACGGCTGACAATACTCCTTCAACCGTTCAATGCTCGCCTTGTTAGCGCTCGCATTGTCGAACGATACTGAAAAGACTTTGTTGACTCTCTGATAAGATCGTCCTAAGCTTGATGGAAATGTTTTGCGCCGTGTGCGCTTCATCGAACTCCCTATATGCGATCAAGCGCTTTTGTATCGTCCACGAGGTCATCGACCCAGTGACACGTCACGCCCATGTATGATGAACGTTGCCAATGATCGCTCCATATATCAGAGAAAATCGACACGCTAGTTCCTAAAACTACCTAATAAAGCTATTAAGTCGCGCTTAAGCGCGAGTACTGTCTTCCTAGTATCCCGCATCAGGGTGCTCCTCGAAACCTTCTTCGCCTGAGGGTTGTATGCGGTCTTGATCCAATGAAAGGTGCTTCGCGGCTACGAACTTGGCAAGCTCCCGTCGCGCAACCTCCTCGTTGTAATGAAACAACAACGTTGCGCTTCCGCTCCCGACGGCCGGTCCCGACGCGGACGAGTCCGTTCCGCCGAACATTTGCTGTTGGTTTTGGTGCTACACCTAACTTAGTCGGGTGTTTCGATAGGAGATGGGAATTCATTGACCCAAAGCCACCCCTTTTCTAAAATTATACTCCTTACCACAATAGTTATAATAGCTTTAAATTGATTAACTATACTAGTGGGTACCTTCTTTGTAGTGTAGTGCGAAGATGTCCGACTGTAGCCGCCGGATGGTGCCGGTTTGCGTCGGCGCTTCCTCCTCCGGCTCCGACTACTCCATATGTTGTGCGGCATGCGAGCTTGCTCCCGGCGATGGTTCAAACCCGACCGCATCCTCGTTCAAGTCGCCGCCGAGCACGTCGGCGATATCCAAGTACTCGTTCGGGTCGTACTATTGGTAGTCATCTTGCGATGAACTACCAACGACTTGCTTCCCTTTGCTGGCCCTCGATGCACGAGAACCACGTCGGCCACCACCACGATCCATCTAAAAATAATCTACACACGGGTACAGAAAAAACACGATTAGATAAAAAAATGAAAATGGCCAAAAAAAGATACCAAGGTGCGGCGTTGCGGGCTGCTGCAGCGCGGGCGGCGCGTGGTGGCGGTGAACGGCGGCGCGTGGTGGCGGTGGCCGTGAGCTGCGGCGCGGGTACCGGCAGCGAGGTGGTAGCGGTGGACGGCGCGGCGGAGGTGGTGGTACGCGGCGGCAGGGCAGCAGCGCGTGTGGGCTGGTGGTGGTGGTTGCGGCTGCGGGTGCGGCGGTGGTGGGGTTGGCGTGGTGGTGGCGCGGCTGCGGTGGGGTTGGGGGTGGCATGGTGGGTGTCGGAGCGGAGGTGGTCGGCGGCGGCGGGCGGTTGTCGGCGGCGAGTGGGGGGCGCCGGTCGGTGGCAGCGAGAGAGAGAGAGAGCGAGCGGGTCGGTGGCAGCGAGAGAGAGAGACAGCGAGAGAGAGAGAGAGACTGAGAGAGATTGAGAGAT
>JAPQWV010003419.1:0-41761 GCA_027422505.1 Craterostigma plantagineum
AAAATTGCATATATTATCAGTGGAGTTCAGAGTCACGATAAAAGCTCGAGATAGTGCACATATTCGGTTCTATTCAATATTCTATATCACAATCCACTCATTTATTCCCTATGAAGCCTTGCTAATTATACTCCTACAAAGAAGATTAGCCGCCGTCCTGTAATATTTACCATGAAAAGTAACATCGAAGATTTCGTACGAAGAGGTAACTTGAGACAATTGACTATGATGTCTTCATTCACATTGCGCTTGAATTCGTGTGGGACCGGAAATTTGACCCGTTTTATTATACTACATGGTCTTAATTTCCCCACAAAAATGACGAACCACTTCCACTTGGCTAACTCATTCTATGTTAACTAGGATTGTTTTAAAAGACGGGGAAGACGAAATTAAATTGTTTGATAATAGAATTAATTAACTTGCCAATCCAAAAGAAAGACATTTTATCATCCAAACACACATATATAATATGTAGACAGAGGGCAAGGTCAATACAAGGTTTGTCATTTTAAGAGAAAGGTGGAATGTCTCGTGTCATGAAGCAGTAAAATATAATATATATGTATCCATATGCCATTTATCATCTCAATAAATTTTCTATCTAGATATCATAAGATATTATTTCTGGAAGTTTTCAACTCATACAATTAAGCGGTCAACGCGTTTTAGAGTTGCGGGGGAAGTATTTTATCTTATCTGAAAAATAGCACGAGGGAAAGGAAAAGTTCATTCGTTTGATTAAATTACTTGAGCATTATTTTAACTACTATATCTAAATAGGTTTATATATTTTAACAAAATTATTAAACGAAATCTTGAGAATGCTAAAAGTAATTAATTATGAACTATTATCATAATGTTACATATTGCTTAACTAATTAAAAAAGTCTTCGACGTTCATTGACCATAATAGTAGTATATTAGTTATTGTTTGAAACCAGATTAAACACGCAATTACTAGAAAAAGATAATAATGATTCGTGAACGTAAAGTTAATAAGCAAATAGTCACTAAAATTCCGGTTCTTCGCTGATATATAATTTCCGCCGTAGGGTTTCATCAACCGAAATAAAGTCATAAGTACAGAGTATTATTATTCGTCCTATATGTGTATTCGCGAACCAATCAACATGTCACATCCCTTTACTTAATAAGCAAAATGGCATATTTAATTATACTCGATCGTATAATAAGCAGCTGAGTCACCAGATCGTCCCCCAACTTGAACTCACATAAGAGCTCGAAAACTAGCAAACATGATCGCGAATTTTTTTATTTACAACTATTTATTATTTTTAATAAGTTATTATTAATATTTTATTAATTTTTAATATTTTTTAAAAAGGCTCGACTCATCAAGGGGTAACTGAGCTCAAGCTCTGAACAGAAAGTTCGACGAGCTCGAGCCCAAAAAACGAGCTGAGTTCGCTCGATTCCTTACACCCCTAGTCGTGATTCATTCATCATACTTTCTATTTCTTTAACCTTTTCTTTTATTTTTTTCACTATTTTCGTAGTTTTAATACAAAAATTTAACAGTTAACGGTCAACATGAGTGTTAACAGCTAATAATAGATTCTAATTAATTCACCTGTCACATTTTGTACAATGCAAAATCCTACGTAAGCCATCAAGGAATACCACCCATATACAAAATATATATAACAGCATCACACAAGACTTAGGAACTCAACACAAAGACCTTGCAATCGTTTCTTAAATATCTCAAAAAGCTAACTTATTACAACAAGAAATAAGATACAAAGAATCAAAACTACACTGATGTCTGAAAGTGATATGGCAGATGAATTTCAAGGTGGGATCTTTGAAGGAACTAACGCATGGAACATGCCCAGAGATTTCTCTTCGGTTCGATTTCGAATTGCTGGCCTACAACTAATTATTACAACCAAGAACTGCTCGTAAACGACATAAACGCCACTTCAGCTTCAAGCGATGATGACTCCACCGTCTCAGATAATGGAAACTTAGTTAAAGGTTTAGTAGAAGGCTCGAGTTCTTATCATGATGGGACCAAAATTTGATGTAAGTTATTTGTTTTGGTATTCTAGTTGTCAATTACTATTGCAGTTTCTATGTGGGGATCCCATGATTTTTCTTTCTCGCCTTGTTGCGCAGCTCTAGCAACGAAGAAAGAACTGATGAGGAGAACTTTTCTGACATTATATTATTACCGCAAGAATCAACGTTCCCTCCTACTATCAGCTATTGGGAGCAGATGAGTATTGTGAATTGCCCTCAAATTGTTCATAAAACTTGCCAAAGCCCAGCATCGTTGTTCGACAACAGATTCTCAAAAGCAGTTAGAGAATCATGAAATGAGGAACTTTGTTTGTCCGAGATACAAAATGCTTTCGATGCAACAACCTCAGACATTATTACTATCATCTCACTGCGGTAAAATGGAAGCAAATCGACATAGCTTAAGGATAAAGGTAGGTAAAGGATCTATTTGGCCATACATACATGTTTATTTACAATCTCTTTTATTTGTATGTTCTTGAGAGTGTGATTGACATTAGAGTTGTCTCAGAATGAAGAATCAAAGGAGTTTGGATTAGTTGCAAAGGAAGCAGGAAATGAACATACTTCTCCTGCAACAAAGAGGCCTAGAGTTGAAACACCATCGCCATTACCACTTTTTAAGGTACATAATAGATCAAAGTTACTACTACTTTTTGAGGTTCTTTCTGTTGTAATAAGAAAACTGTTTTCATCTATCTTTTCAATTTATTGACAGGTTCGTAAAGAGAAACTGGGGGATAGAGTAACTAGGCTGCAGCAATTGGTTTCACCTTTTGGAAAGGTTATATAACATTCATATTCTCATACAAATAATATGATCATAAATTTTTGTTTTTTGACTGGGAAGCTTATTACTCTAATTTCCAGACTGATACTGCATCAGTTCTTCAGGAAGCTATCGAGTACATCAAGTTCCTTCACGATCAAGTCAGGTAAACTCTCCACTTTTACAAGTCATATCCTTAGATGATTTTTTTTTTCTCTCTAGAATTATTAGTCAACGCACATTTGACTTTCTGGTGTGAACATATATATGCTTGTAGGCATTGAGTGCGCCTTACTTGAAAAATGGTTCTCCTAGGCTGCAATCTCATAGACAGGTAGGTCCCTATAAAATATTAACTCTTGTTACTTGTGATCATTACCACTATGTTCATACAATACATAATTGAGTTCATGTCTAGAGAAATCCCATGCATCACATATATTGGTGTGTTAGAAACATTATTATGGTTACATAATTTTTGCAGGTTAATGATCATATAGTAGGCATAAAAAGCAGTGGCCTTTGCCTTGTGCCAATTTCAAGCACCTTCCCTATAGCTGCTGAAACTACTGCTGATCTTTGGACAACTAAATTTGGACAGAGTTTCAGTTAAAAAAGTTAGAATTATGTTGGTCAAGCCTAGATGGAAACTAAAAGCAGCTCATTTTGTATTATTATTGTGGTTTTCTTTTTCCTTTCTTGGTATTTTGTGGAGAAGCAAAAAGATGGAATTAAGAAGGAAACTTGGGAGTAATGCGGTGTTGGCCAAATGAGAGAACAACTTCTGGGCCATGTCAATTGTCATGATACAAAACATCAAATATAGTATAAAATTAAAACAAAAGTGATGATAAGTTGTAGGGGAAATTATAAAATTAGGTCACTAATATACATGTTTTCGTTTTTTTGGTCACTATGTTTGGTAATTGCAAAAGTAGGTCACTAACTTTTCATGTGAAAATATTTTGGGTCATGTTTTCAATTTTAGGTCACTAAGATATATATTTTCGATTTTGGGTCACTAAGCTTACATTTTTTCAATTTTGGGTCACTCATTTGGTACTGTTATAACATATTGACCCAAATTGAAAAAGATAAACTTAGTGACTCAAATCGAAATTATATTCTTAGTGACCTGAAACTGAAAACATGACCCAAAATTGTTTCACATGAAGATTGTGACTTACTTTGCAATTATCAATATAGTGACCCAAAAACGAAAACTTGTATACTTAGTGACCTAATTTTATAATTTTGCCTTGTACAATAATAATTGATAATATACCGCTAAGGCTGATGATTGTGGTTGATCTTATATACCTAACAAGATTTATAGTATAAGATTAGGGATATGTTAATATAAATTACCACGAGTTATTATAATATTATCATCTTTGTTTGTATGATTTTTAAAGCAGACACTCACATCTTCCCCCTTAGTCAGATTATTGAAATAAAGAGGACATCGTCGGCTTTCCATGTGGATCTTATGACGTAATTTATACTCATATTATTCTCCAAGATCTAAAATTTTGTAAATCCTAATTTGTTTTATTGTCAATATAATTACTAGTTTTGCCGACGTAGCAATTTTATAACAGCATAATATACATAACTAGCATCTTATAGGCGATAATCGGAACTTGCTTCCCAAAGCATGTGATGCGGCCAAACTTGTGGAACATTCGATTTTGTTTTTATTTGTATGAAAGCAAAAAAATATTTTAAATGTCATTAAAAGAAAATAATGACGACGTGATTTTATTAAGAAAATACTTGGCTGCTGGAGTTTTAAATGAGCCTGGGCCGACGACCTTGCCCATCATTTAAGCGGGCCGACAAAAACCTGTAAATATGATGTCATTTTATATGTTTTTGTTAAATAGGATTACTTTTATGTGATTTAAAAAAAAAAAGGGATTCTAGGTTTTCTAATTAAAAAAAAAGGGATTGGGTGTTTGAAAAAAAAATCGAAGTGTTTGATTATCATTTTGATCAGCTCGACTGAAATTTCATGTCGAAATGAGATTTTAATCGATGGGTTCGTGATTATTACATGTATTAACCCCAAATCTGGGTGAATTTTCGTTTTTTTGGAGCTTGAAATCGACGTTTTCGAGTAAAAACGATTTATTTCGAATATTTTATTATTTAAAGAATTATTCGAGTGCATTCGAATAGAAAAATAGCACTTATTCGAGTAAAAAAAAATCGAATTAAAATTCGAATTAATATTTTTCAATTCGAGTTTTGTTACTCGAATTGATTAATTCGAATAAATTCGATTAAAAAAAATTATTCGAATTAATTCGAATTTTTAATTACTCGAATAATGCTACTTAAGTTGGGGTATTTCGGTACCTTTCGGTCCGTTCCCTTTTGTTTAATAAAAATAGGAAACGTTCCCTTTTATCCAACGAAGCCGTCTTTTATTGTATTTCAGTTTCTACAGCAACTTCTGCGAAGCTTATCTCAATTTCCCCGCGCATTAATGTGAACTTCCGAAAGAAGCAACGGCCAGAAAGCGGCTATGAAATATATTATTAACTTCCATTATAAGCAATTAACTATTTCTGACAAAGAAAATGCATGCACGACGCTCGTTCGCTGTGGTCGTATACTGAACCTTCCATGAAATTGCGATGAAGAAACCGATCCATGTAATTAATAATATATTATAAAAGAATCGATACATTGTGAACTGTCCCTGTATAATATTGTTGGCTGAACTTGTCATAAACGGCTCACTTCTCAAAACTCATTGCAGGCGAATTTCTTTGTCCAGACAGCTTGTTAAGCATTGATTCCTTCGATATTATATATATAGACTACTACCATTTTACATTACATATCCTTCGATATTGCACATACATATACAATATATTGTATTATATAATGGCCAAACAAACAAGGTTGTATTTGAATTCGAGGATTATTTTCCACAGATGATGGAGAAGCTCGGAGCAGAAGGTTTTATGAAGAACTGTGCAAAGGATTTAATATGCTGATGGATAGAGAGAGAGGTTTGATCACATTGGAGAGTCTAAAGAGGAATTCGAGCGCTTTTGGTTTGGGCGATTTGAGCGACGAAGAAGCAAAGTGCATGATCACCGAAGGAGATTCCGATGGAGATGGTTGCTTGAATCCAATGGAGTTTTGCGTTTTGATGTTTAGGCTTAGTCCCCATCTTATGCATCGCGCGAGAAATTTTATTGTTTGACATAGTTTTTATTATTCGTAATATTACGCGTCTTCCGTATCCAGATATGTTTATTATGATCGATTCTATTATATGATATTCGTGCCGTGATTTCTTATTACCTCTAGTCCTAACTCTGAAGTCATACGCGATTCCACTCTAAAATCAATTAGCAATAACAGAACCCACAAATTTACATACGAAGCACACTCATTTTGATATAATGATGTGGGATTAAGTTGATATCCCAATAATTGGCTTCTATTACTATACAAGGGAATCAGGCCAGTTTTTATCCCAAACAATCCGCTCTGGTACCAAACATGTAGAAATCAGTCATTGGTTTTTATATTTATAAGCCAGAAAAAACAGGATGGATAAAACAGGTAAGGTTCACTCACATGTAAAAAATTTAAAAATAAAGAAATACGGTTCAACTATCGGAAATCGGCGAACAAGGGATTCTCGAATATATAAACCAAGAGATTCATTATATGTAAATATTAAATAAATTTGAATTCGCAAGTAGTATCGTCGCCGACTCAATTTATAATTAGATCGATATTTTCGAATAGTTATTTCCGAATTACGTAACTGAAGCTCGGCTTGGGCTCGTCACAATCTAGCTCGCTCGTGACAAGCTCGCTCGCAGCTCGTGAGTTTTACTTTTTTTTTATTCTTTTTCATTTTATTTTATTTTGCATAAAGCTTATGTGCGATGATATCGAGCTCGAAATTAGAAAGATCGACAAGCTCGTTCATCACAACCCTAACTGAATATACATATTTTGTTCCTTTTTACTTGGACTTCCAGATATTTTCATCAAGTCTAAATATGGCCGCGGGTGGTTAATCGGATGTTGGCGGTTAATGGTTTCAATTTGTTTTTGAAAAAAAAAATGATAATACAAAAAGAAGAGTATTGTTTGTACTAATGTTGCATTGTTGGAACCCTCATTTATGTTTAGCATATGTCATGTGCAAATATATCAAGTTATTTTATATTTTGAACATCTGTAGTATTAATTAAGTTATTTCAAAAATAAACTTTAAACTAAGAATAAAATTGTAATAAACTAAAATAATAGGGGTAAAATTGTTAGAGCACTATATTTGACATACCAATTTTGACAGTTTTTTAAACACCATATGCTCTTCTCTTTATATAAGAGTATAGATGGAATATTTTGGTAATCTAATACGTTATCATTAGTACTGTCAAAACGGGCCGGCGTAACCCGCCATAGGTGTGGCGGGGGCGGACAAGCCCGCCTACTGGCGGGCCTGTAAAATGAAGGACCGCCCCGCCTGTAGGCGGGTAGCGGGCCTGGCGGGCTTAGCCCGCCAGTTTTAGAAAATAAAAAAATAACAAAAAATATAACAATGAAGATTTTAAACTGAAAATATATCTATTAACTTCTTTAATATTAATTTTTTATGTTATAAAGTATAAATCATAATTCAAAAACATAAAAACCAATATAATTTATTAGTAAATCTTTATATAGTATAATTATATTTTATTTTTGGGCGGGCCTACCCGCGGCCCGCCCCGCCAAAGCCCGCAGCCCGCGGGGCTTGCCCCGCCCATGCGGGCCTAAAATTTCAGAGCCCACCCTGCCACTTTGGCGGGGCGGGCCGGGTCCGCGGGCCCAGGCCCGTTTTGACAGTACTAGTTACCATACTGGGAATATGAAAAATAAAAAAAAAAAAAATAGTTATACCGCCTAGAAAAGTGTGCTAGACCCTCTAAGCACCTGACTAACTACTGGCGAATTTTACAATACTGGTCTTGATTACCATAAAAAAAATTAAAAATTTCGTGCTACACCAGTGACGAAAACTTTTCATAATGTACTGTCACCTTCTTTCAATCACAGTGAGTGTAACACTATTCACAGAACCACTCTGCTGACTCTGCAGACCCGAACCCAAACCCTCCCAGCCCGGTTCGGTTTAATAGCAAAACCGGCCTGCTTCGGCTTGACTATATCGTCTCACTACATAGCATCGAAAGCACACCTGAAATCGTCGGCCTACTCTTCGGAATTTGTTGGACGCTTAACAAACCAATATGCACACATCGCATTACTTGCGCTCGGCATGCGTCGCTCGAAATCCTCGGATCTATCAAAGTGGCGGCATTGCCTTCCTTCCACAATTTCCATACCTTTATTTCATCATTCGTGAGATGTAAATATTGTTACTACTGATCTTATAACATGCTTTTTTCTCTAGTTTGAACTTCTTACATGTCCCAAAAGGTTGATAGAATCTTCTTGTTCGTGGAAAACTCGAGTTTCTTCTCCCGGTGGCGATCTCTATTATCATGACTCCGAAGCTGAATACGTCCGACTTTTCGGAGAATCTTCCTTCCAATGCGTACTCGGGAGCCATGTAACCGCTATAATAGGAATGAAGAAATGCCAAATATATGGGGAACTGATTAAAACATACTAAATAGTTTTCCAAGATATAAATATTTATGGTGAGAATGTCAGTTTTTGCTCCCGACGTTTCCGTTGGGACATTTTTATCCCCCGCGGAGATGTCACCTTTAACCCCAGCGTTAATGATTTCGTATCGTTTTGGTCCCCGCTAAACCTAATAATTTTTGTGACTGATTTTACGGGCCAAGCCGAAGAAACGTGGAACCAAAAGGGCCCGTAAATTCGGACTGGACAGGCCCCTAATTCTGTCATAGACTCATAACTAACGGTAGAATTAAACGAACGACCAAAACGATACGAAATCTGTAACATTGGGAACTAAAACTGGCGTATCAGATATGAGGCAAAAAACGCTCATAACGCAAACGCTACAGGTAAATGCTGGCGTGTTCACCCATATTCAGCTACTAGGTTCCCACAAGTTTATTAGTATTTTCGTGATCCATCTTGGCATCGAATATTCGAGCCATGCCAAAGTCGGAGATCGCGGTGAAGGTACAAAAGACCCCGACATATACCTTCGATAATGTCGAAACGCTTCCTCCAATCCAAGACATCTTTCGATTGATCTACACCGTATAAAAAAGCAACAAAATAAGAAAAACTGAATCAATTTCACAGTATCAAACTCAGATGATCATGAAATTACTAACCGAAGAGGAAAAAGTCCAAGCTTTTGTTAGGCATGTACTCGTATACCAACATCTTCTCCGTATTTTCGACGCAACACCCGAATAATCTAACGAGATTTCGGTGTTGAAGCTTCGAAATCAGTTGTACTTCGTTTGTAAATTCATTCATCCCTTGTCCCGACGATTGAGAGAGCCTCTTCACTGCTATTTCCTTACCGTTCTCCAGCGTTCCCTAATGCAAGTAATCGACCGAAGGTTTTCAAGCGCTCTAAAGCACATTTTTACACGAAAACAAGATTTAGATTGCGAGAGAGAGAGCGTAAGTAAAACTACCTTGTAAACTAGGCCAAAACCGCCTTTACCTAACTTGTTATCATCCGAGAAATAACACGTCGCTATTGCGAGCGCCTCGAATTCGAACAATGGCAACTCGTCGCACTTAACCGATTTAACACGCTTTGGGCGGAGGATTCCAACGAATTTGAATTAGCCCGAACTTCAAACACTTCTGTTGCGCATTATAAGAATAATAGACTAAAAATGAACGTCGAAAGCTCACATAAATCCAAAAACGCTATATACATACGATACGGTGAATCAAAGGTTATTACCAGTTTTCTAATTCGCCTTTTCCAGATAAAAAACGAAAAAACGGACACAACCAACGATCCGACCAAAACGACGATGATCGTAATAATCTTCGGATCCTTCTTACCATCCTCAGCTGCGATAGATAAAAACAAACTTAACACTGCAATAGTCAATAAGAAGAAACCTAATCCTCTCGACGGTATATTCAGTGAAAAAGAAATGAAAAGTAGCGAACGTACTCAGCTCAGACTTTGCAAGACGGATATAAAGATCCGAGCCCGACCCGCCCGGAAACTTCTGGACATCGATCAACCTAAAACCCCAAAACATGCAACCGAGCCCAGAATCATAACCGTAAGCCATGCAAGAACAGTTGGTCAGACACCTTTCCTTACAAGAACTTTCCGGGCCGGGCCATCTGTCCGAGCCCGATACCTTCATCTGCTTAAGCTTCAAGAAACCGTCTCCTCCGCCCGTACAGTTAAGCGGGACCTGCCTCGCGCAACCGTTTGTCCAATTGCTCGAACTCCATTCTTGATTGTTCTGAGGGGTAAAGCCCTTCATACAAGTGCAGATAGGTTTGTTTCGAGGATCGCAGATTCCAAATGGCCCGCAAATTCCCACCGTTTCGCAAGGGTTGGGTTGCGCATTGCAGCAGATCTTAAGACATGGAAAAATGATTGTTGTTGTTATTGCAATGAAAGCAAATAAGCTCGTTTGGGAATGTAATAGGTTGTTGTTCGCCAGCTTCTTCTTGCTCATGGATATGAAGATTATTATTAAAGATGTTTTTCTTTCTTTGTGTATGGATATGTGTGTGTGTTTTTTTCTGTTGTGTGAATTATAATATATCATGGTTGTTGGGTTTAAGGACTATTTTGTATATTTCCATGGTCGATTTCGTAATCAGCAATATTGGTTGCTAACAGATGGATGAAAATGAAATTCTGAGGCAAATGACGAGAATGATGATGATGTTGAAAAATATAAGTTGAGTTTCGAGTCTTCGCAAGACTTGGAATATATTACGTTTCTAGTGCGGTCGTTGTCTCCTTATATTTCCAAATTGACATATCCCGTGGTTGTGTGTATTTTCTATGGGATTACTTAAAACAAAAGAATTCAATTACGTAAGATCAGAAACTGCTATGAAATTATTATTATTATTATTGTTTTGTTGTAAGATTTGTTTTTATATTATTATACTTGTATTAAGAATATAATGATATTATTCGATACAAACTAGAGAGATAATGTATAAAATATTATTCAATATTTTTAGGGTGTTTTAGAATAAACTCTAATGAATTATTTAAACTAGTCTAATTTCTCTGTTAAAAAATAATTTTTCGTCATTCAATTACTTCTCATTAATCATATACCTAACTATCAACATTTAATACAATAATATAATCAACCATAAACCAAGTATATCAACATTTGAAACTTCCACAAATTATCATGTTTCAAAGAATTTTAGGACTACATCTATTAAACCAACGACTTGATTCTATTAGGGCATCTCCAATAATTCCTTTATTTATATATGCTTGATACAATACAATTTCTCCATAGTTTGAATAGTATCATTAAACTCCAACCAATTCCTCTATATTTTACTCTATACAAATTTATCAATATTTATTATTTAAAATAGATTTACAATAATTAAAATATCTTATAATATCAACTATGTTTAATTTTAAATTATAAAAAATTATTTCATTTTACTATGACTATTTTATTTTGTGAAATTCAAACAAGATGGAATTGATTTGTTCATTAGCAAATTGTTCCATTATTAATAATTTTATAGATACTAAATCATTATTTTATTATTACATAAGAAACCCACTCGTTTTTATGAAGTGTATTGTTCATCGTCTCTCTCAAGTCGTTCTCTTCTTCAAGTGTTTGTTTTTACATTCATTATTCTCAATTCTTAAATTAATTCAGAACATATAAAGAAAATTGAAAAACTAAAAAATATATACATAGAGGGTGAACAGTGCCCTCTATATATAGAGTACCATTGTTCCTTCCTCCAAATATAACGTGGCTTTTAGAGTTCCTCTGGAGCCCTTTTGTCCCTCCGAACTCCCATTATAGGGTGACGTTGGAGATGCTCTTACACGGGGAATCGTTGACGTATCTGCATGTGCGATTCCATTTAGTATTTAAAAGTAAATAGTAAATAAATTAATGGGATTTGCGCTTGGTAGGCATGTGTTTAATGCTTTTCCAGTTGGTATCCGAAGTGATTTTCAATTCCGGTAGGTACCTTGTGTTTAAGACTTTTTCAACTGGAACCCAAAGTATCCTTTAATCCAGTTGGTACCGCCATAGTTAACACTTTTTCAATTGGTGCCAAAAGTATTTTCAAGATAGATACTTCTAACGTATGACGTCGTGATTTTAAATGACTGAAACGAGATTTTACTAGGTGTTAGACTCGTTAATTGCTAATGGGATTCTAGAAATGACTAAAAAACGATCCTTACACCTAAAAATAACATTTGTGACTTTTTATAATTTACGACTGTATACGTTAGGGTACCTACCTTGAAAAGACTTAGGGCACCAATTGGAAAAGCCTTAAACACATGAGTACCAACTGGAACTGAAAAATAACTTAGGTAGTAGTTGGAAAAGTCTTAAGGGGTATTTATCGGAATTAAAAATAACTTTGGGCACCAACTAAAAAATCTAACACGGTGGAACTTCCCTAAAGTAAACGTCCAAATCCATTTTGGTTTTAGTATTTTCTATAGTAATACAATTCAATTGTATCTCATTGTTCATAATATCTTAATCTTTGAGTATTGGAGTAAGTAAGGTCAACGGTAAGTTGATTTATAAATTATTTGACATAACCGCACTAGCATCACCAATAGATTTTATTTGAAATTTAGTTCAAAGTAATTTCGACCTCACCTAATTTTTTCTGTCTGGACGATTGACTAAGGTCATGGGTATACACAATAAATAAACGTGTTTGGATTCTTTATCACATATTAGTATTATCGAATGGGAGATGTAGCAAGCCTTAAATGCGAAGATAAATAAAACGTTTTTAATTCTCAGCCGTATAAATTTAAAATATACGTGCAACTTAAGATGTTCATTTGGTAAAATTTTGTTTATGAACCACCGAAAGAAAGACGAAACGACCCAGTCAACCATGAACTTAAACACAACCATTAATTCAACCAACCATTTTGTACGTGAGGAAACCCTTAGCCGCAGCTCGGGAAATATTTCATTGGCCGCAAACTCGGCGGGACATTGCACAGTTTGTGGAAAGATATGTCAATAAATGAAGGGAAAATATTCGTTATTTAATACAAAAAATGTTATTTGGATGACCGGTAACAACCACTCTACTATACCCCACCCCACTCATTCATCATATGAGAACCCCTTATATTGGCGAGAATTCGATGTTAAAAATAATTCAAGTAATGATTTGAACCGATAACCTATTAATTGGTTAGGGATTTTGTTTTGAGGGTCGATTTCAGCCCAAGCACTAGCACATGTAGGATTGCCGGATTCCTCGTTAAAACCAATTAGTAATATAAGGAGTTGGCCCACAATGTACATGACCAACTTCTTCGATTGACAGGTACATAACCACTATACTATATCACACCCAAGCTCTTTGAGAACAACTCGTCATATTGCTGGGAATTCGCGTGAACAAATATTTTGATAAGGATTTGAGCCGAGACCTATTACTTAAACGACTGAATGCACAAACCACTATTTAAAACAACCACATTGCCTATTACGTGCGCACCAACTTCATTTCATCTTACACACTCCTTAGTTGTTTTCCATAGAAAATTATACAAGCCACGCAAAACGAAAAAAAAAAACAGGCATCAACAAAATTTCGAATATGATGATAATTATCGTCATCTTCCATCCATAACCGTAATCGTAAGCTCGTTGACGGAGTACGCCGAACGAGTTGTCACGGGATAAGACGAGCTCGATAAATTCATTTCGTTCCACTTCTCAGCAAAGACGGGTTTTTCGGGCTTCGGCAGTTCGACGATTTCGCGGCTGAGCATCGAAAGCACCGTCTGAATTCCTGGCCTATCCTTTGGAAATTCTTGTACGCATAACAGCGCGATATTCATACATCGTACGATTTCTTCTTCGATGTCTAACTCGACAGCACGTCGTCCGCGAAAGAGGTTCCTCTGTTTTCGCTCCACAGCTTCCATGCCTGGAACATATATATAGGATTCAGTTAAACAAAGACTCTCACAATGTGTAAAAGTTGACAAATGGCTTATCATACACATCCTAGGAGACTCAGCGACAGTTCATGGTTGTAATAATGTGTGTTCTTCTGTCCTTTGATAATCTCTAGCATCAACACTCCGAAGCTGAAGACGTCGGACTTCTCCGAGAATCTACCTTCCATTGCGTATTCTGGTGCCATGTATCCACTGCAAAGAAAATTGTATGTAAGAAAACTTATATGCCATTGTGATCATAAATAGTGTACTAATACTTACTATGTTCCTACAACTCTTGCAGTGTTTGCATGGTCTTGATCGCCACCAAAGATCCTCGCCATGCCAAAGTCCGAGATTTTAGGGTTCCAATCTTCGTCAAGCAACACATTGCTGGGCTTGAGATCTCTATGAATGATTCTTAGCCTCGAATCCTGTGAAGGTACAGAAGGCCTCTCCCTATCCCTTCGATGATGCTGAAACGCTTCGCCCAAGCTAACATCTTTCGCAATGGATTCGTAGCATCTACGAAAAAGATCGTGCCTTTAGGACTATAACATAAAAACCATTGTACTAGGTTTCATAATGTTCACCGCTTACCACCGAAGAGGCAGACGTCCAAGCTTCTATTAGGCATGTATTCGTACACAAGCATCTTCTCGTCTTTTTCGATGCAACAACCCAATAGTCTCACGAGGTTTCTGTGCTGAAGCTTTGAGATTAGAATCACTTCGTTCATGAATTCTTTGATTCCTTGTCCTGACGCCACTGATAGCCTCTTCACCGCAACTTTTTCTCCGTTCTCCAAGTTTCCCTGTAAGATAAGAACATCATCATCAATTTGAACGTCTTTGTAAGAACTTGTATTTAAAACAGATGTAAAGTATTGCATACCTTATACACGGGACCAAAGCCACCTTTTCCGACGAGATTATTTTCGCTGAATCGATCTGTGGCTTTTGCGAGCGTTTCGAAAGTGAACAGAGGCAAATCTTCAACGTTAGCTTCCTCTGTTGGATTCATGATCACGACTGAAGTAGTTGCGTCTGATATGAACGAATTCCCGTGTCAGATTTCGGTTTGTCTTTGGATGTCTTTGCTGGCATATCATCAATGGAGAACACAACTGTTAATATCTCTAACATCTAAAGACGAAAACAAATTGCCATAAATTAAATAAGATGAACCTTTTCTGTTATGCTTCAAGCAGCAAGCAAGCAAAATCAAGGCAGAAACCGAAACAAAACCTGCCAACACCGCCGGGATTATGATGACCAGTTTCTTCGTGTGATTACCTGAAAATTGGCAGCAAAAAAATGGCATATATGTTAGAATGAATTTAGTACAACCTTCGTCGTCACAAAATTCTAGAAGAAGTACCTAATTCTGAACCCACAAGGCGAACGTAGAGATCAGTACCAACACTATTAAACTCTTGAACATCGATCAAACTCTTCGTCCAAAACATACACCTGATATTCACATCAAAAGCATAAGCTAGGCAAGAACAGTTAGCCAAACACTTAGCCCTGCATTCATCGATCTCCCTTGCGAAGAATGGTTCTGCAAAGTCAGGAACTTTAACGAATTCCATCCTCAAAAACTTATCTTTTCCCTTCGAATCACAGTCCAGTTCCTTCCTTCTCTTGCACCCATTAGTCCAATTCCCTTTATCCCATTCGTCTCTGTTCGCAGGCTCGAATCCCCTCATACACGAACAGATTGGCGATTTTCTTGAATTGCAAGTCCCAAAAGGCCCACAAACGCCGTAAACATCGCACTCATTTTGTGGGGCCAACCATGTAACGTCCCACTGTTTGCTCCTATCGTTCCATAGAGTCTGAAGTAAGTCCCCGAGGAATTCAGACCGATGTTCATCAGAAAGTTACCTTCAGGCGCCGTGAAGTAATAGTGCCCTTTAGGGTCGTTGACCACCTTAAATCCGTCGAGGTAAGGAGAATACATGTCTTGAACGCCGATGAGAATCTGACCGTTCCACGGCCCACTTCGCCAGTGAGGCTCGCCGTTCTTCCATGTGAACATCTGAGGAATGTCGAGCGCTTCGAGCCCAGACTTAAAATCCCCAAATTAGGGTCCGAAGAATCATTTACCCACGAGGAGACAAACACCTTGTCGCCGGTGACTACGTTGTCTACGATCTTCATCGTGGGCAAGAAGAGATGGGATGGTTCGGAGAAAGACTCCCACGTGGAGTTTCCGGCGGACGATTCAAGGAGAACCAAGTTGCCGGTGTCGTGGATTCGAGCCACGGTGGAGGACGGCGAAGGGCGGCTCGCCGCCGTGACGTTTGTGGACCATAGGGTTTTGTTTCTACCATCTCTGAGTACGAGATTTCCGTCCCTCGATATCGAGACAGTCCCAGAATCGTCCTTCAGTGGGTTGTTTGGGTTGGCCACCCATACGACGGTTTCCGGCGACACCGTGTAGTAAACGCCGAGGAAACGGTTGGTTGTGTTCTTGGGAGTGAAGAAGCCTAATTTGAAGGTTCCTTTAGGCGACGATACTATCGTTTGAGAGTATCTGAGGATTGTTGTAGAGTTGATAGTGTCTGAATCTAAAGAGAAACCTGGGAAAACAAGGCATGTGATAATGAGTAGAATAAGGCTTGAGATTGTTGTAATACCGAAGAGCATTGTTGTTAATTTTTTTTATTATCTGGGAAACTCTTCTAGAGCCTTTCCCTTGATTGATATTCAACTCGAAAAGGCTTTTATAATTTAATGGGTTTCTATTACTTTATCATCTACTACCATTTATAGCGATCTTCATCGTAAGTTGCAAGTAAATGGATAATTGGAGTCAAAGGAAGTCGTCGCCTTTTCCTGTATGAAAATCGATTAGATGCTTTGGATGCCTCAATGTGCATTATAGTAGGTTATATGTTATTTCTAGGTGGTTACATTTTCCCATTTTTTTATTATTTCTCGTGACATAGCTGCTTTACACTTTGACTTTAAAGACCACTAGGTAATTGATTCATCATTATTTTAAACAAGTTGGAAAACGATTGGCTTATTTTCTTTGGTTTCAGTATTGGCAGCCATGGCAATTATTGGGAAATTGATGCTAAATGCCAAATGAGAAGTTAGGTTGGAAAAGCACTACAAATAAAAATTTAAGAGATCTTACGATAAAGCCGCCATCGTCATCATTTGTCATGGTTGTTAGGAAGAAAACTTTCTGGAAAGACCATAGCAAATGTTCAAGCATTCAGATTCTGTACATAAAATTTCATGTCATCGCATCGATTATATTTATACTTTGAAGTTGGTTAGTTTCATTAATATATGCGAATAAAATTAGAAAAGCCTCTTAGATTCCACATGTTTCTATAATCTCATTGACTACTTGAGTAAATTTTTTAAGTATTTTTTCATTTATTTCAAAATTACGATAATAATTATTTAGTAAATTTAAAGCAAGGAAAAGGAAATTAAATCTAATACAGGTTTTTGTTGTATATAAGTAGACATGTCAGGCATTCTAAGTCTTAGTCCAACGGTGACAGGATCAACGACAATTCAAATGTGTGAAACCATTTACCATTAATATTTATGTGCTGAATTCATACGAATACGTGAGGTGAAACCATTCTGATGCATATATGTGTATATATTATGTATTCCAAATATATATATATATATAGTGAATTATCGTGGAATTCTAAATTCTCTACAAGAAATAAATGTTGGTAAATGTAATCTTATATATACAAGGAAGCGTGCGTAATGTGTCTAATAAGTTTTTTCTCTATAAGTTTTAAAATCAATTACTATTAAAAACAAACCTACTACTTTAAATATTATTAAAAATAAACATACCATCTAATAACCACCCACGTTGGCACTGAGGTAAAACTGCATCCAAGTATAACCATCGAGTTGAGGAAACATAAGAAAAGAGCACAGATAAGCAGTTTTAGGTTTTTAGAATCGTTTTTTTTTTCTGCAATCACGAAGAAAGTAATTCGACCACATTTCTTATTTGCAGGAGTATGGTTTTTGTCTTTTTCATTTCTGTTAGGTGAGCTTGATTAATTCTCACGTGGGGTTGAATATTCAAAGCACAAAAGAAGCCACGTGTGGCTAAATGAGAAAAGAAGAAATACCAAATGAGAAAAGCAAAGGAGGCTTGCGGCTATTGATCGATGGTCAAAAGGTGTGCTAAGTTTATTTCTTATATTCACATAAGAAACTAGTGCCGTGGCTCAGCTATAAACACAGAAGCTTTGACACAGAAGAAACACACCATCTCTGATCTTTCCTCCGATCATTATATTCTTAGCTTCTTTCTCTAGTCGTTGTAGCTGCTTTTGTATCACGTCAGTGTACGTGTCTGTAATCACTCTCCATAATAAAGAAGTTCTATCCTCCGGCCCGTGGACGTAGGTCATTCTGACCGAACCACGTAAATCTCGTGTCACTGTCCAAATTTATTTTTCATCTCTATATCGTCATTTTTCGGGCAAATAAATTATCGGGGATTTCCGCACATCCTAACAATTCTTTTGCATTACCTAATGGTTTCGTAGGTACTTGTGACCTTTTTTTTTTTTTTAAATGGACGTGGCTACTTGTGCGAAGTGCTCGATCAATTATTTGGATACATGAACATTTCTGACCTTATTTTTTTTGGTATGAGTACACATTGTTGTGATATGATAATCTTTCTGCTATTTTCCAGATGGATAGGAACGGCAATAATGACTGTTCTCCAAGACAAATGGATAAACGAGCCTGTATAGGGTCGACGAGTTCAGGCAATAGGCATCAAGGTGTATGCTTTGCAGGTAGCGATACTGATTGTTTGTACATGTTCGTGGTGCTTGGTAATTTTATTTAGCTTTCGCTGTTTTGCATGTCTGTGAAGCTTATGAGAGTTTTGGCTTTTGTTTGTTTTACTTGCTATGAAGTGTTTGAAGAGATGTCTGTACGAAAGTTGTGCATTTCAGACGACGAGAAATGGGATGCGTGCTCACCTCAGGCAGTACTGTCAAAGATACGGAAAGCATTTATATTATTGTCCGGGAAGTTGACTCCCAAATGTAGTTTAGGAAGACATAATTATGATGATTGTTGGTGCTGTTGATTACAGTGAGTATGGTGATGAACTATTTGAGAAGAAGCTGCGGAAAGAATTTACATATCATACCAATGCGAGAATTGCCTAACGTTTGTTTCTATTTTTATGTTTCTTCGGAGAAAGAAAGACACCTTCTTCAAGCTGGAATCTTCCAGTGAGCGTAAGCGTTTGTTTATTATTATTAATTTTTTAGTTTCACGTCTAATAATTCTTTGACAGTTCTGCTTTTAAATAGATGGTAATTAGCCAATAGTTTGGGAGAAAATTATTGTTGCTTAATGTTGATTTACAGGTCCTCATTCCCAAGAAAATAACAAAACTTTCCATAATAATTAATCCGTGCATTGCACAACACACACGAACCCAATGGCAGCTGCTATACATCCAAGCATCTTCTAATATGGGCAGAGTGTATGCATTTATCTCCTATTTAATACCCGTCCAATTGTGTGCGTTAATTAAAAATCAACAGGGCTTGAATTCGTAACGTATGTTTTACTTTGTGGCTTTGAAAAGTCGATTCGTGTTTGGAAAACTCTATATTGAGATTTTATATTTTGTTTTTTTAGTTCACAATGTGTGATAACCTTCATTGAACTGATTGGGGTTAAACTCGAATGTGGCGTTTCCAATATTTCATCCATTTAGTGGTTAATTGTAATGTGTCATAGTAATTTTTCATTGTGCTATTACTTGAAATTCTGAATCTGACATTATATGTTCTTTCAGTGTTGTTAATACCTTGAGCGGATTTTTGTTTTAACAAAATTCTGCATGCTATCATTTTTTTTCTTGCAAAAAGACTGAGCAGGGAAGATGTTGTTGAGTTGGAAAAACTAAATCAAAATAATTTGATACTTAAGATGATCATTCTTTGATATATGATTTGGTTTTGCAGTTGAAGGGAAAACTTTTGGCATACTAGACACCGATGTGCACTAACATGAAGATGTTGTGAGGATTCAATTCAACTAATCATGGTATGGTACTCAATCGAACAAAATCATATTTGCAGTTGCTGCATATTAACCTTTTGATAAATGTGTGATATTGATGCTAGAAGTATCAACTTAGGGCTGTCCACTTTCAATCTGCCTTTTGTTTGGGAACTAATCGATTCACGCTCCTGCTAAATTTGGATTTTAAAAGACAGCTTGATTTTGAAGTGTACGGCTCACATACAGGGAGACCATCGAATCCTAAATATGACAAATGCCAGCAAAATGTTAGAAAGCTGTTTGGGAGATTTATAATGCTTCTCATTTGATGTGTAATGATTTATGAAGAACCCTTTACTTGCTTTCTTTTGGGATCTATATATGTTATGTTCTCTTTCTGTTACGAAGCGTCACGTATTGCAGAGACCTATTGAAATTAATAGCATCGTCAAATAAAGATCTGATGGTAAATAATGTTTTCTCAAAAGACATGTTACTCGGATGCATCGAAACATTAACGGTTCATATGCAAGAGTAGAATAACTGGAAAATATCTGGCAGAAAAAAGTAAGTTGTGAAAATCAAGCAAAATGAAATAGAAGATCGGGCAGACAACATGAAATAGTTTCCATCTAAATGTGAGAGATTGAGTGTTTTGCCTAATTACAGGTTCCACTATCAATCATCATAACTATGTCAAATTGAGATGAACAAATGTTGTTGAGAATGTAATCCCGTTACGAAATAAAATAGATGAGTCTTGACATTAATTTTCCTATTTAACCGTGCTACAATAATTGCCTCTCGCATTAAGTGAGTAGAACAAATACATGAATGATAATCAGATATCATATGTATTATAAATGGTATATTATAGTGCTTAAACTGTCACGGGGCCAAATAACTGACAATTTTTTTTGCTCTAAGTTTGAGCAGCACGGGAACTGCTCCTAAGAGAACGGCCTTGATTTGCACCTTGTTTTACTTAAGTACTTAGTGGTTCGGGTTAGCTTTGAACTCACACCAACGAGAATTAAACATTTAATAAAACACATGTAACGAAGGAACCGAAACCGAAACCAGTCTTTTCGATCTGGAACCGGTTATGGCTAACCTACACAATGAAATATCGAACGGTGTAAACCGAATCTTCTAGTAATATCTGTTGACAATTAATCTCATTGTCATCCAAGTCACAAGTAAAACAAGGAATAATACATTGGAGACAACCTACCAACATAGAAAAATGTCAAAAGAACGTATGAAAATGAGGCGCCGAAATTGTGGAAGACAGAAGGAGAACTTGAACCATTAACTAGGTGGAGCATGTTGAGTGGAATTCTATCAACAATTTAATACTGAAGAAAACAAGAGTGATTAAAGGAAGAAAAGCAAAAAGCACATTGGGCAGCCTTTGTGGAAAGAAAGAAAAAAAGAAGCTTTAATGTTTTGTTGTAGTTTGTTGCTTTGTGTGCTTAGTATTGATTGATTGATAGTATAAATATGTACCCAACTGAATGTGTATTCTAAGAGAAAGTGTGAGCTAAGAGAAAATAATATTTTAAAAAACTCCTCTCTTTTACGTGTAGGCATGAGAAAAGTTCCTCTCTTCATTCCAGTGAGCAAAATAAATATTTCTTCTCCATGAACATTTCAGTGAGAGCTGTTAAAAAATAGTGAGCACTTCTCCTAAGCAAATATTCGTTCAAGTCCTAAAACACTATATTTTAAAACAACAAATTGGTATCAGAGCCGATGGTGTCGCCAGCGTCGATGGAGCCAGTCAGAGCAGATGGTGACAGAGGAATGTCAATCGTGGAAACGCCGATGATTACGGTAGAAGCAGTTGGTGACCAATGCCAATCCTGCAGCTCACTGAAAGAAATTACGTGAAGTGGATCATCCTGAATGAAAGCTCTGCTTAGCTTGCAAGGTCTTTGGGAGATAGTTGAAATCAGATACAACAAGCCAAAACTGGACTCACGACGGCCCAGTTAAAGACGTGGAGAAATTTCTACACACAAAATATAATCGCACAATGCATCATCTACGAGGCCGTACATGAAGCCGGTAACCGAAACATAACCGGGGCGATGAACGCGAAGGAAATCTAGGATACGCTAGAGAAAGCATATAAAGACGCTGCTCAATTCGCAGGTTCATCCGCAAAATCTCTTGAGCAAACTTGAGACGAGGAAGGAGGACGAGAAGAACGTTGAGGGTGAACCCGTACGAGAAGAGGTAGCTCGTGACGTGGAAAGGAAGCTTGATAAAGATCACGCTGAGCGGTGGTGGAAAGAAAAAGTCGAACCATCACTAAAACCCGAGACGAGAAAAGAAGAAAGTGAATCATCAAAGATGAAAGTCGATGACGATGAAGAGGAAGAAAAGTATCCAAAGGCCGAGGAGCCCGTGGAAGAAGAAAAGAAAAAAGGAGCTCTAAATGAAGAAGAGCTCGAGAAAGATGAGGCGTATGAGAAACGCCGCCACGACAACCACCTGAGAAAGATGAGGAGATCGACGCAAATGTATCGGAGAATGCTGATGAGATGAAAAACAAGGTCGATGACTCCATGCATGCGTTTTCGGAGAAAGCTAAAGATAATGCCTACAAGGCGAACGTAAAATCTATAGAGACACACGGGACAGTGTCCGAGAAAGGCGGTGAGGCGGTTGCAGAAACAACCAAGCTTGCTGAGAAAGTTGAGAGAGGTGAGACGCAGGAGTGCGATGAGATGGACGCGCATGAAGTCATGACGAAGGCCCTGCAACTGACTGGCGATGAAGTCGGCGTACAAGGAGCTGGAGAACCTATAGAAGCCAGTTCGAACAAGGAAGAGCGCTTTAACGAGAAAAAAGAGCGCTAGAAAGACAAGGAGGTGAAGCAGTGGATTAAGGCGAGAAACAGCTTGGAGAAATACATGAGCAGGTTGAAAAATCGAAGCAACGACAAGTACAAGCTCGCCGAAAAATTGAAGACGAACAAGAAGGACGAGATCGCGACGACGATCAAGGAGGCCCCCAAGCGTATGGGCGATAACCAAAATATGAAGGAAAACGATATCGACGACAATCGCAGAGAAGTCGCGGAGGAGGTCACAAACAAGATCGATGAGCTCATGACCAACGAGACAACTGACTTACCAACGAAGGAGACCCTCGAGATGCCGAGGAAGGCCAAGCGATCCGGACCTAAGAACGCAATCGACACACCCGCGAATATTGGGTACGACAAAAACCTTGGTAAGGAGTGTGGAGAAGCCGACACTCCCATTTTTAACGACGAGGTGATGAGCTTGAAGGACTACGTCACATGGGTGAAAGAGAAACACGAGGATATTTATGACATTGCCGAAGAACCGAACCAAAGGAAAAGGCAGTAAGAAAAACTAGTGGCAGACGAGTACGACGAGATGGCAAACATGGCGAGGATCACGAAGGCAATTATTGACGGAAAATGGAGAGCCGCAACATACGATGACGGAAGAGAGTTAAATTCAAGGAGTGACGGAAGACAACAATGCGAAAGATCGGATGGCACTGAGATTAAGGAGGGATTTGTTGACAGTTAATCTCATTGCCATCCACGTCACAAGTAAACAAGAATAATACATGGGAGACAACCTACCAACATAGAAAAATGTCAAAAGAAACGTATGAAAATGAGGCGCCGAAATTGTGGAAGACAGAAGGAGAACTTGAACCATTAACTAGGTGGAGCATGTTGAGTGGAATTCTATCAACAATTTAATACTGAAGAAAACAAAGAGATGATTAAAGGAAGAAAAGCAAAAAGCACATTGAGCAGCCTTTGTGAAAAGAAAGAAAAAAAGCTTTAATGTTTTGTTGTAGTTTGTTGCTTTGTGTGCTTAGTATTGATCGATTGATAGTATAAATATGTACCAAAGTGAATGTGTATTCTAAGAGAAAGTGGTGAGCTAAGAGAAAATAATATTTAAAGAAACTCCTCTCTTCTACGTGTATGCATGAGAAAAGTTCCTCTCTTCATTCCAGTGAGCAAAATAAATATTTCTTCTCCATGAGAACTGTTAAAAATAGTGAGCATTTCTCCTAAGCAAATATTCGTTCAAGTCCTAAAACATTATATTTTAAAACAACAATATCTTCCTTGTGGAAAGAAGAGGAGGCATATGAGACTTACACTGCGAACTTCCACAAACAAATCGGTCTCATACTATGAAATACACACACGCATGGACTAAATACCAACTGTAATTTGTATAGCGAATTGGTTTCATTTGCTAATCGAAGAAGAATCCACTAAGGCCGAAGAAAAAGCAGAGAAGACGAAGTGTTTGTTCCACACTCACTCTAAACACTTAAATCGAATGTAGTGACTCTCTATTTGTTCGTATTCCATGAGCCCCAATAACGAAACTGATCATTCTAAAGATATTAATTTCTTATGCTATCTTCGACGAATACTAAATTTCATCAATTTGTATTCGAGCACCACCCACTTAATTTTATTTTTTCTCTCTTACGGCTTGACATTTTACTTACTTTAATTTTCAGCTTTAGAATAAAAATATTATGTAAATATCTGGTTTGTTACAACGCTATAAGTATCTAATTAAGTAGTAACTAGTAATACTGCAATTAATATTTACATCATAATCTCATTAGGCATCCGCCCTAGTTCTATCAAACATTTAACATAACATAATAATATTATCAATCATCCTACTGTTTTCATCGGCATTTAATAATTCAAAACATATCACACATTAATACTGGTCTTTCGCCAAACACGCCAATTATATATTACAAACTTTCAACGGGAAGAAACTGAGACAAGGGGAAAACGTTAACTAACATAAAACACATGCAATGATAGTCATAAAACGGCATCCATTATCAGCAAGGATAATGCATCTCCATTGAACCCTAATTTTTTGACCGAATCGACTTATCCGAAGAAGAGGTATTGAGCATCTTCGTCTGATCAGACTTTGATCCTTTCGTGATACTATTGCTCTCCATTTCGTAACCTTGTACGAAGGCAGGCTCGGAGGGAATGGATAATGTCAAAGATAGAGTGCTGAGCATCAAGACAACAGAGGCCATTGTTGGCCTATCGGCTGCATTTTCTTGAACGCACAACAAACCGATATGAACGCATCTCAGCATATCTCTGATCGAACCAGAAGCTGACATCAAAATCGGATCAATTATATTCGAAGCAGTTCCTTCTTTCCAGTTCTTCCATGCCTGTGAGAGGTGATATATAAAAAAAGTCATCGAGGGTTTTATTTTTGATGCAGTAAAGATTTAAATTGTAAGTGCTCTTACAAAGCTCAATAGATCTTGCGTGCCTTCGTATTGGGCAGCGTTGTTTCTCTGACCGCTTAAGATTTCTAAGAGTAATACTCCAAAGCTGAAGACATCCGACTTTATTGAAAACTTCCCGTGAATGACGTATTCTGGTGCCATATATCCACTGCACTTACACAGGTTTAGCATGAAATAAGAACGCCATATTACAACCATTTCTTTGCTCACAAGTATTAGAATGCGTATTTGTGTCTTGTTCTATTACGCTTACTAGGTCCAACTATTCTGCTGGTGCTTCCCTGAGTTTGATCATCCTGCTCAAATAATCTCGCCATCCCAAAATCTGCAATCTTAGGATTCATCTCGCCGTCTAAAAGGACATTACCGGCCTTGAGATCACGGTGAATGATTCTGAGTCGAGAATCCTCGTGCAAGTATAGCAACCCTCGTGCGATACCTCCTATGATCTTGCTTCGCATACCCCAATCTAGTATTGCACTTTTGACATGATCTGAACATTAAAAGATGAGACAAGAAAAATTTGAACGACAATTATTTGTTGTGAGTTATATATTCTGAAATTCTATTTTACCAAAAATGAACTTGTCGAGACTGGCGTTCTGAACATATTCATACACCAGAAGTTTCTCTTCTCCTTCGATTGAAAACCCTAAAAGTCTAACAAGATTTCTGTGTTGAAGCCTTGCTAGTAGTAAGACTTCATTCTTGAATTCAAGGTCACCTTGTCCTGAGTTTTTGGACAGTCTTTTCACAGCAATTTCGTTTCCGTTTTGAAGCTTTCCCTGTTATCATTATGATATACGTTTACATATTACTGGACTGTGTGAAATATGAGACCTATTTAATTCATTATGAACCTTGTAAACAGCACCAAAACCTCCTTGCCCAAGCTTGTTTTCATCGGAGAAATCTTTTGTTGCTGATCTGATCTTTCCAAAATCATATTGTAGGGATTCAACAGTACTAATTTCATCACCACCTGATCCATCAACAATTTGGACTTCAAAAAAGGAAAAAGCAAAAATCTCCATACTCAACATCACATAACAAATACAGACACTCACTTTGATTATTGTCATCCATGCTTCGTTGTTTCCGATTTCCTCTCTTCTTGAATATAATCCAACCGGAAACCATTAGCACTACTAGCAACCCAGCAATCGGAGCAGCGATTGCTATAGTTCTAGTCCCATGTCCTGGAAAACCAAAAGTACAAACTGAAATGTGAGTTCTCTCCAGTCTCCACATATCTAGAAGCTAGATATTGGTCGAATGATTATTTTAACCCCCAATGTTTGGAGCATGGGTGTTTCTGGTCCCTCATATTTCGAGATGCCACTTTTAGCCTCCAGTGGTCATCTTGGTCCCCCGAATTAAATAATTGCTAATTTAAAGGAAATCTAACGCATGAGCGCATATGATTTCATTTTAGTCGACAAGCACTTAAGCATCATCACGGAATTTGACACGTGATCGCATATGATTTCATTTTAGTCGACTTAAACTCTCCTCGTAACTTATCTTCTTCGACTTAAATGCACGTGAGCATCATTGCGAAATTTAACACGTGTGAGCGCATGATCTGATCATTATAGCCAACTTAAACCCTCATAACTCATATTCTTCGACTTAAAACGCTCATGAACGTCATTACATATATGACATACCTGGGGATGGGGATGGCGATGGCGGTGGGGAAACTATTTGAGGCTGAGGAGCAGGAGTTTGAGGAGGCGTAGGGGACACAACAGGCATCGTCGTCAATTCTAGCATCCTCGTCTCGTTGTAAAATGGACGAATCTCGTACCTTACAAAACAACTTTCTCGTAGTAATCTGCAAACCGACGAGTCCATCGCAGAACGTATTAGACAGCAAGTCGTTAGCCGCAGTAAACAGACAAGTATTACAATCCTCCGCACTCAAATCTGGTTTACACTGAACCATGCCAATAATTGTTTCAAAAGCAGGCCCAGACACATTCCCAACAGCCGCCTTCATCGACTCACCGCCGCCGTTAGTGGATGATATTGCTTTACTACGGAGATCGTCGAACAAGCTTCTCAGATCCTTCTTAAACTGAAGGGGGTCGGAAGTGTTTTGTAAAGTTGATATGTAGTACCCATAACACCCGTCTCTAGCCTATCGTACAAACTATAGTTTGCGTATTTTACCAAGCAATAATCACCTTGCCAATCAACCGCCTGCTTTTGATTTGGGCACGCCTTAAGAACCTCGGTTATACCGTCTTGCAAGCTGCTCTTACACAAGTCGAGGGAGATGTCGGCTCGGCACATCACAAACGCGTTGACAGTGTCTTCATTTTTGCCCGTGGAAGTGTAGTAGTAACCTGTGTCGTTAACGTTCGAAAGAAGAGAATTGAGTGCGGTGTTGAGGTTCAGACTGTAGATGCTTCCTTGCGTGTAGTTTCCGTTGTCGATGCATTGGGTGGAGGACTTAACCGAGGTTGTTAATGTTAACTTGTGTATATTATGGGTTTTCTTTAGGAAGGAGAAGAACAAACAGAACTGGTAATGAGGAGGACGAATCAGGAGGACTTTGTGGCTTTTTTAACTATTCTTTATTTGTCACTTATCACTTAATCATACATCACATGCGTTGGTGGTTTTATATTGACACATAGAGCACTCTAGATAAAGCATAAAACAACAAACTAGGAATATCATCCTAATATCCTCCTCAATATCCGAATTGTCTGCCAAATAACATCCTAAAATGCCTCCTCAACTTACGTAGAAGTTGTCTGCCAAATGAGAGCTTAATATTATTTTAACATCCCCGCCTAAGCTCGATTGTTCTTTCCTCGTACTCCAAGTTTGTTCTTCAGTTTTTCAAATGATTCTACCGGTAGCGCCTTGGTGAATATATCAGCAACTTGTTCTCGGCTTGCAACGTATTCAACCTCTACTTCATCATTTTTCACGTGCTCCCTAATTGAATGAAATCTGACATCAATGTGTTTGCTTCGTTCATGATGAACTGGATTCTTCGTTAATTCGATGGCTGATTTATTGTCGACGTAGATCTTGGTAGCTTTTCGCTGTTCCACTCCAACCTCTTTTAGTAGTCTACGTAGCCATATTGCATGACTCACACATGAAGACGCCGCCACGTATTCGGCTTCGCATGTCGATAAAGTTACTATCGACTGTTTCTTGGAGGCCCAACCGAAAATTGTATTGCCAGCAAAGAATGCATATCCAGTCGTGCTTTTGCGATCATCCGTATCTCCACTCCAATCGCTGTCAGAATATCCTGTGATTACAAAATCGTCTGTCCAAGGATAGAACAACCCATGAGACGCCGTCTTCTTTAAATATCGAAATATTCTTTTCACGGCCTTCCAATGAGTAGCGCTTGGGTCTTCCATGTAGCGGCTTACGAGACCAACTCCGTAAGAGATATCCGGCCTCGTACTCGTCAAATACCGTAGGCATCCAACAGCGCTTCGATACATAGTTCCATCTACCTTTTCAGATTTGTCGAATTTGGACAATTTTGTCCCGCACTCGACGGGTGTGCTTGTTGGATTGCAGTCGTTCATTCCGAATCTATCCAAGATCCCAAGCGTGTATCGTTCTTGTGATACAAAGATTCCGGTCTTCTCCTGTTTCACCTCGAGGCCCAAGAAGTATGACATTTTTCCTAGGTCACTCATCTCAAACTCGGTCTTCATCTCGGACTTGAACTCGACGATCATCTTTTCGTTATTGCCTGTAAATATTAGATCGTCTACATATAAAACAACATATAAGATATCTGCCTGTCGGACCTTCACGTACAAAGAGTGTTCGTAGGGGCATTGCTGAAATCCTCGGTTCTTGAGATATGTATCGATTCTCGTGTTCCAAGCTCTTGGAGCCTGCTTTAAGCCGTAAAGGGCTTTCTTCAACTTCAGCACCTTCTCCTCTTGTCCGATCTGCTTGTAGCCGGGAGGTTGCTCGACGTAAACTTCTTCTTCTATTGTTCCGTTCAAGAACGCCGATTTAACGTCCATTTGATATATGACCCACTTTCGATAAGCGACAATAGACATTAGCAGCCGGATTGTTTCCATCCTCGCAACTGGCGCAAACACTTCTTCGTAGTCGATTCCGGCCTTTTGTTTGTATCCCTTTGCTACGAGCCTTGCTTTATATCGTTCCACTTCTCCTTTCGCGTTTAGCTTCTTCTTGTATATCCACTTTACGCCTATCGCCTTTTGTCCGTTTGGTAAGTTTGCGAGCTCCCAGGTTTTGTTCTTCGTGATGGCCTCCATTTCTTCCTTCATCGCTTTTCTCCACCTTTCATCCTTCGTTGCTTCCTCGAATGTAATATTTTCTGCATCAGCGAGTAGACATATGAGGTTCATATTATTCGATGTTTGGTAAAGATCTGTTATGGTCCTCGTTCTTCCTTGTATGGGCTCATCGTCTTCGTCTGAATCTTCCGGTTGGTTGATCACAGTTGTCGTCTCCTCTTCGTTAGATGGATTGGTCACTAGAGGTGGTATCCTTCCATCATCTGATTTGATGTGTGTACGTCCCATTTTCCAGTTCCAGCAGCTATTCTCGTCAAACTGTACGTCACGACTTACAATAACTTTGTTAGTATTAGGATTAAAAAGATTGTAAGCCTTTGACCTTTCGTCATATCCGATAAAGACGAGCCTAATACTCCGATCATCTAGCTTCGTTCTCTGACCATCTGGGACGTGAGCGTATGCTATACACCCAAAGTTCGTAGATGCCCGACTGAAGGTTTTCGTGCCGCACCAAGCTTCCTGCGGTGTGATATTTCCCTTCAAGCTCGCTGACGGCAAGTATACAGCACATCGAGTTGCTTCTGCCCAAAACTTCTTTGGCATTTCTTTACTTTTCAGCATACAACGAACCATATTGAGAAGCGTCCTATTTTTCCTCTCCGCTACGCCGTTTTGTTGAGGAGAGTATGGAGCCGTGAGATACCTTCGAATCCCGTTTTCTTCACAAAATGCTAGAAACTCCTTCGACGGGTATTCGCCGCCTCTGTCGGATCTGATAGCTTTTATCCGCTCCCCGCTTGCGTTCTCAACTAGGACTTTAAATTTCTTAAACATCACAAAAGTTTCTGATTTTTCTCGTAAGAAATATATCCAAGTCTTCCTCGAATAATCGTCAATAAATGTGAGGAAATAGCGATGCTTACTGAATGACTCCGGAGTAATTGGTCCACATATGTCAGTGTGAACTAGCTCCAAGACTCTTTTGGCTCGAAATATTGTCTCCTTCGGGAAAGGATTTCTTGTCTTTCCAATGATGTAGCTTTCGCACATGCCATCCGCCGTTCCTAAATATGGCATGCCGTTTACAATCGTCTTGTTTGCTAGATCCCTCACGCTGTTGAAATTTAGGTGCCCGAACCGTTGATGCCAAAGCTTTACTTCACTATCTTCGGTCACCTTTAGACATTTCTCCTGCACATGTTCGATCTTTAATTTAAACATGCAATTTTCGGTCATACTCACCCGTGCCACGAGTTGCTTGTCGTTGTCTCTGATTTCCATCATGTTATTCTTCATGATTATCGTGAATCCTCGTTCAATTAATTGCCCAACGCTGAGTATGTTGCTTCTCATTTCTGGCACGTAGTAGACGTTAGATATGTATTTGTGATGACCATTCTTGCACCGAATCTTCACTCTTCCATGACCTTCGACTTTAACCTTGGACGCATCACCGAAAGTTACTTGACCTCCCTTCGTTTCTTGTATCTCCACGAACATATCTCGATTGCCACTCATATGGTTGCTCGCCCCAGTGTCGAGGTACCATTCTTGACTTCTATGGGAGCCGTCCTCCTCGCTCGCCATCAGCAGGATCTCTTCCTCAGCTTTCTTATGCTCTTTCGCTTCGCTGCTCTGTTCATTGAAGTAGCATTCGGCGGCAATATGACCGTACTTCTTGCACGTGTAACATTGAACATTCCTCTTGTTGTGTCTACCTCGACCTCGTCCGCCTCGATATGTGTTCCACGAGCGATTTTTGTTTTCTATGTTGCCTTCATTTGATGAACCTCTTCCTCCAGATCTTCCACGTCCTCGATAAGTTGCTCGACCTCTATAGTTTTCTCGTTGTCGGCTTCTGTCGTCATCTTTGTTGGGATTGTCGTCTTTTATTTTCAACTTCGCCTGCAACGCTTCTTCTGTCGTTTCACGTTCCTAGATGTCCTCCTCTGTTCATGAGCCTCTAGAGAACTTGTCAACTCATTCACAGTCATCTCAGAGAGATCTTTCGATTCCTCAATGGCACATACGATGCTGTCAAAATCAGTGGTTAAGGATCACAGAATTTTTTTCGACTATTCTGTTCTCTGGTACCTCTTCACCGTTCCTCTTGAGTTGATTGGCAACGGTTTCGACCTTCGTAATAAAATCGGATACGTTATCTCCTTCCTTCATCCACAGCGTCTCAAACTCCCGTCTAAGAGTTTGTAGGCGAACCTGCTTCACTCGATCCGCTCCTTGATACGCCTTTTCAAGAATCTCCCATGCTTCATTGGAACTCTTTGCGCCGGCAATTTTTTCGAAACCCGATTCGTCTACGGCTTGGTAGATCAGGTAGAGAGCACTCTTGTCTTTCTTGCGTGACTCTTTCAGCTCTTTTACTTGGGCTCCGGATAAGCCTACTACTGATTCATGTTCCGTATACCCGGACTCGACGACTTCCCAAGCATCTTGTGATCCAAGTAATGCGTTCATGTGTATGGACCATTTGTCGTAGTTCGTCTTTGATAGACGCGGGCACATCATGTAGTTGATACCAGCAGCGTTAGTAGTATTTGCCATGGTGCTCTGATACCACTTGTTAACTTGTGTATATTATGGGTTTCTTTAGGAAGGAGAAGAACAAAACAGAACTGGTAATGAGGAGGACGAATCAGGAGGACTTTGTGGCTTTTTTAACTATTCTTTATTGTCACTTATCACTTAATCATACATCACATGCGTTGGTGGTTTTATATTGCCACATAGAGCACTCTAGATAAAGCATAAAACAACAAACTAGGAATATCATCCTAATATCCTCCTCAATATCCGAAGTTGTCTGCCAAATAACATCCTAAAATGCCTCCTCAACTTACGTAGAAGTTGTCTGCCAAATGAGAGCTTAATATTATTTTAACAGTTAAGTGTGTAAGAATGAGGAAGATAGGGAAGAGCTTGCAAGAGAAATAATCCATAAACCTAGCTTTTTGCTTGGATTTTACTCCTACGGTTATTAGTGTAGAGATAGATACTAGAGAGTTGGTTATGTTGTTATAGAGCGCGTACTTGGAATTGAAAGTTTTAAGTGAAGTGGTTGGATGGTTTGATTTCGTTTTTCTGCAACTTGATTGGCGAATAGATTTTAATTCTTCGGTTGACTACTTGACTTGGGAGAGTGGGGACGACGACTTGGAACTTTTCAGCGCTTACCGTTTCTTGTCAATTTAATATGATTTTTTTGTAAGCCCAGTTTTTCGGGTTAACCCGACTAATCCGGACTCGACCCAAGTAGCGAACCAAGCAATGGTGGGTGGGGCTCCAAAGGGGTGCTGCATCCATAAGGTTTCAAAAGAAATCGAGAGGTCCTTCCTAAAACAAATTGATGATAGAATGAGAAAGCCCATTATATATAGTGGCTTGAAGAGCTTGAATTATTCTATTTGTGACAAAGTTCGACTAAGAATCTCAACGGTTGAGATTATAAATATTGGGCTTTGTCTCAAATCGAATAATTCAAGCTCTTCAAACCACTATATATATAAGGGACTTTCTCATTCTATCATCAATTGGTTTTAGGAAAGACCTCTCAATTTTAATATGGTATCATAGCGAGCTTCCGCTCATCACCCGATTCATATGTCCACCACTCGTACGAACCCCCGTTGTCAATATAATGTGATCTAAAAAGATGGAACTTCTACTATGATATTTAAGTAAGAGGACGTTTCTTAACAAGGATTATGTTAACAGGAGTGTTATCTATACTATTATATTAAGGGTGAGGGGTGACTAAAATGTTAATTTGGTCTGTAAAATATTTACAATTTAACCTCTCTATTTATAATTTCATTAATTAAATATTTATCACATTTAACCCTCAATGTTTAGTTATTATACTTATACCCCTAATCATTATTTTCCTTTTATATATATATATATATATATAAATTATATTTCATTTACAAAATATAAATTTATAATTTCAAAACTAAAACTAAAACAATTATATTTTAATCACATGCATAGAGTGTGCATATAGTACTAGTAGATGTTATGGACTACACTTACACTAAGAACAAGAGGACTGGTACTAATTATTAAATTAGGAAAATTCCCTTTCAGTGCCCTTTGCATTTAAAATTCCTATTCAGTACTCCTCGAAAGATTTCTTCCTGTTCAATATCCATCTGTGAGAAATTTGTGTGTTTAATACCCCCAAACAATGAAGGGACAAAAACTGAACTACCAATTGTTATCTCTAATTATACCAACAAAGTAACGCTATTATAATTTTTTTATAAATAAAACTGAACTACCAATTTTTGTCGCAATTTATACCAACAAAATTGAATATTATACCAGTGGTTAGCTATACCAACAAAATTGAGAAAAAAAATTGTTAGTATAATAACGATAACAATTGATATATTCTAATTATGTTGGTATAATTGCGACAACGGTTGGTATAATGTTCAGTTTTATTTATATAAAATTATAATAAAATTTTGTTGGTATAACTAGCGAGTTAGTATAATAATCAATAATGCCCAATTTTGTGGTATAAATTATAAAACGTTATTTATTGATATAATAACGGAAATAGATGTATAATTTCTATAATTTCTAGTATAATAACAAAATCAGTTGTATAATTTTGCGGTACAAAATTACAATAACGTTATTTATTGGTATAATAACGGATATGAGTGGTATAATTTCTACAATTTCATGTATAATAGCAAAATTAGTTGGTATAATGCACAATTTTTTTGTATAAAAATATAATGACGTTATTTATTGGTATAATAACGGAAATAGATGGTATAACTTCTACGATTTATGGTATATATCTATTTGGTTTCTATAATAACGAGTTCTGTTGGTATAATTCGTGTGATCATAATTTGTTACCTTTTTTGAACATGTGGAACAACTGCTTTTTCGTCTTTTCAACGTGCCATTTTAGGTACTGAACAGGGGGAAATTTTTCTGATCGTACTAAACAGGAAAAACTAATTCGTAGAGATATTTAAGGGACATTATTATTTTTATTATTATTTATTATTATTTTAGGAAGATTTACAGTTAAATATCCAAAAGTATAAATATTTTACATATATGTAACCGCTTGTTATATAATAATTGAAACATATTGTGATTATATAATACATTGAAAAAGATACGTAATGCTTAAAGAGATATCACACCACACATTTAGGAATTAGGTACCACACAAACACGTAATATGTGGTATGTAATACGTATACGATGATAAAATGGTAGTCTCAATCAGGTACATATATATAAAATTTATCAGTCAGGAGACTAATCTGATAATATTTTTAGTTTTGGGTATTTAAATGTAGCTATAGACCATTATTAATTAATTATTTAATTACGAATCTCTTTGATAGCAATAAATAACGTTTTTGATAGCAATAAAACATATTTAGTTAGTATAATAATCAATAATGCCCAATTTAGTTTTATTTAATTACGAATCTCTTTAATTATTTAATTACGAATCTCTTTGATAGCAAAGAAACATTATTTTGTAAATGACTCAACAGAGTGCAGTTACTTTGATTTGAGACTCAAAATTGAATATATATTTGCTGAACAATTTAGTTATTATACATTGAAATTTCTCAACCAGATTTAATTCGCGGGTCCAAGCTCCAACTGCCGCTAGTACGTCGAATCTGTTACAAGATGGAAATAGCGAATTAAAATAAATACCAAAATTCAACGTGACTTTGGACGACTTGCATGGGCCTTAATATATTCTAGTATTGTGGGTGCTATAATAAATAAATATCTCATATTTACTTAACTAAAAATATAAAGGTAAGTTAGTAATTAAATAAAGGTAGTTGGTTATTTTATTTTAACCTTTTAATTTTCTAAATAAAAATTATTGACAGTCCGTTTAGAGCATCTCCAACTAACAAACTCAATCTCAAATTCAAACTCAAAATGCAGGAATTCTTCTCACAATGTAAACTCATTCTCAAACCCAAAGGACTATATTATAGATATTCACTTCTACACCAACCTTCACAACTTTTCAATACTGCCAAACATATTTTATACCTTCAAAAAATAATATTTTTAATATTTTTTACATCTAAATAAATAAAATAAATATTGCTATATAATTATATTTAAAAAAACTTTCTAATTACTTTTATTTATTTTTATTTTTTATAAGGATGACTTATTACTAAAACAAGTAAAAGGACGTTAAATGCAATTATGCGTTTATCTATCCGTTTATTGGAGGAGAGCGAAAGTACAAAACCCATTCTGACATTGATTTTTTGACTCGATTAAAACAAATAAAAGGACATTGATTTTTGGATTCGATGAGAAAGAAAGTACAAAACATATTTCATGGTTCCCTTGGAGTGATTTTAGGATATATATTTTTTTTTTTATTTTCAGTTCCATTTAGAAAGGTCTTATACTCATTAGAGAATAAAACGCGCAAACATTTATTACTCTATTTTTTCCCATAACGTGTAAACCGAACATCTCACATTCACAATAGCGTGGACGCAGTTCAATTCAAGTGAAAATAAATAGAACAAAATAAAAATGGAGATAGGAGGAACAGTGCCCGTTTTAAGTAGCGGTGTGTTGTTCATTCTTCATGTTTAGCATAACGTTTGGAGTTTTGTTGAAGTTCCTCCCAACCCCATAAGGATGCTATTACTTACACTTACACCCCCTCTAATGCCCATATCCCCTTCAATTTAACTTGACCCTCTCAAATTATAAAAAATTATTTAACCTAATAACATGAACTCAACGGTAATTATTTATAAATTCTCATATAATTCGAGAACATTATCTGCTTGAGTTATTCAACAATAATGAAAGTTTATTTCTATTAATCACACTACAATTTTATATGGACTTTAACAATATTGATGTTTTTACATTTATCAATTGTAAATTTAATTTAAATATAGCATATAATATAAGTACTTGTTATTAACATAAACACATAAATAAATCCTTCTAAATTAGCATTTTCAGTATCAACCCAGGTAAATTATGGCTAACCTACACAATGAAAAATCAAGGTAAACCAAATCTTCTAGTAATATTTTCCTTGTCGGAAGAAGATGATACACATGAGACTTACACTGCGAACTTCCATAAACTAATCGCGTTTCAAACTATGAAATACACAGACACGCACATGACTCGTACCAACTCTAGTTTGTATAGCGAACTCACATAGAAATTAAGAAATCAGTACAACGTCTAGTAAAGATTGAGAACTGATTTCATTTCCTAACTGAACTAGAAACCACTATGGCCGAAGAAAAAAGCAGAGAAGACGAAGTGTTTATTCGACATTTTTCTCTAAACACTTAAATCGATCCTCTGTGTGCTGCTTCAAGTATGTAGTGCCTCTCCATTTCAAACCGCTTTGGTATTCCATGAGCTCCAAGACGAAAATAATAGTTTTAAAGATATTAATTTCTTATGCAACCTTGGACAAATACTAAATTTCATCATTTGCATTCGACCTACACCCACTTAATTTTGTTTTTCTTTCTCTAATGTGACCTTGATATTTTTTATTTCACTTTATTTCAGCAACGGTATGTAATATTTTGTTTCACGTTTTGTTTCACGACCCGCATAACTTATAAGAGCATCTCCAACCCACAACATAAAAATATAGTTAATTTAAACAATAATACAATTGAGTTGTATAGTGCTTCTATTCCAATCCATAAACTCTATTTTCTACACTAGTTTTTAATCCAATCCATTACTCTACTTTTTACACTAAAAATCAAATTCCTATTTATATCATAATTGACTTATTAGACTTTATAGTATAATAATCAAAAAGTCAATCTACTATAATTATTAATATTTAAACATTAAAAAATTGTAAAATTAAAATATTGTTTAATTATAAATTTACTAAATTAAAAGTAAAATATTAATAAATAAAAGAAATTAATATTATATTTTAGTTTTATTATTATTAGAATATTAAATATAATAACTACAAATGAAATATATTTTATTAAATAAAATATTAAATAGAAATTACAACTCTATTGTTATGTGAAAAATTGTGTGTACCATACAACTAAAGTATTTGCTCGCCAACACAATATTAATGTTAATATAGAGTATTTTACATCATCCGTGCATTTAATCTCATTAGTCATCTAACTAGTACTATCAACACTTAACATATTTATCAACCATCCCTACTATTTCATCAACATTAAAAACATATAAACAAGTTTAAATAGTTCATAATACATCACAAATTAATACTGGTCTTTCGCAACACACACGCACGCCAATTATATATTACAAATTTTCAACGAGGAGAATGACGAGAAAAGTGGGAAAACATTAACTTAACACGCTGCATGCAATGATTCTCATAAAACGGCGGTATATCAGCATTAAGGATAATGGATATCTTTCATTGAAGCCTAGCTAGCTAATAATTCTTGGACAGAACGGACTTGTCTGAGGAAGAAGTATTGAGGAGCATCTTCTTCTGATCGGACACGGATCTTGTAATAATGGTACTACTATTTGTCTCCAGTTCGTAACCTCGCAGTAAATAACAGGAGGCTCAGAAGGAATGGATAATGTGAAAGATAGGCTGCTGAGCATCAACACAACAGAAGCCATCGTTGCCTATCGACTGCATTTTCCTGAACGCACAACAGACCGATATGAACGCATCTCAGCATATCTCTGACGATTGAACCAGAAGGTGACTTCAAAATTGGGTCAATGATATTCGAAGCTGTTCCTTCTTTCCAATTCTTCCATGCCTGTGAGAGAGGTGATATGTAAAAAGTCGTCAAAGGTTTTTTATGCAGTAGAAAGATTTGAATCGTCGTTATTACTATTAGTGCTTACAAAGCTCAACAGATCTTGCGTGCCTTCATACTGGGAACAATTGTTTCTCTGACCACTGAGGATTTCTAGGAGTAATACGCCAAAGCTGAAGACGTCCGACTTATTGAAAATTTCCCTTGAAGGATGTATTCTGGTGCCATATATCCACTGCACGTACACAAGGAGAATGCAGTTATTACAAGTATTCATATTACGTAATATGTGTTTCAGTTGTTTTACTTACTATATGTCCAACTACTTTGCTGGTGCTTCCCTGAGTTTGATCATCCTGCTTAAATAATCTCGCTGTGCCGAAATCTGCAATCTTAGGATTCATCTCGCCGTCTAAAAGCACGTTGCCTGCTTTGAGATCACGGTGAATGATTCTGAGTCGAGAATCTTCGTGCAAGTATAGTAATCCTCGAGCAACTCCTCCTATGATCTTGCTTCGCATGTCCCAATCAAGTTGTGATCTTTTCACGGGATCTAAACAAATCAAATTAATGCTGAAATAGGTTGAACTACGATTAATGCTGTGATTATTATTAACTTTACCAAAAATGAATTGGTCGAGGCTCGCGTTCTGAACGTATTCGTAAACAAGAAGCTTCTCTGCGCCTTCGAGAGAAAACCTAAAAGTCTAACAAGGTTTCTGTGCTGAAGCCTTGCTAGTAATAGGACTTCGTTCTTGAATTCAAGGTCACCTTGTGTTGAGTTTTTGGACAGCTTTTTCACTGCTATTTCTTTTCCGTTTTGAAGCCTTCCCTGTTATCATTGTACATGACACACTTTTCTTTTTAATGGGAGCAGCTTATACTATGTGAAAAATATAAAACCTAGTTAATTGAATTATTATGAACCTTGTAAACGGCACCAAAACCTCCTTCCCCGAGCTTGTTTTCGTTCGAGAAGTCGTTAGTTGCTGATCTGATCTTTCGAAAATCATATTGTAGGGATTCGACAGTACTGACTTCATCACCACCTGTTTCCTCAATGACTGGTACTTGAATAAAACGGAAAAAGGGTTTCCAAACTCAAACGTAATAAAACAACAACAAATAGAGACACTCACTCTGATTATTCTCATCCATGCTTCTTGTTTCTGATTTGCTCTCTTATTCTTAAATATAATCCACCCGACAACCACTATTAGCACTACTACTAGCAACCCAGAAATTGGAGCAGCAATTGCTATAGTTGGAGTCCCATCTCCTGAAAAACCAAAAGTGTGGACTGAAATGTTAGTTTCTTGCACCAGATGCTAGACTATGATGGCAACGGGATGGGTCTGATGCGGGTTTGGCAGGACGCGAGATCCGCCCCAAATTTGTGATGGACCCGAAACCCGCCCCGCCCCAAACTCAGAAAATTTTTTTTTTTTATTTTTTAAAGTCTACTTTTTTAGAAAATGTGAAAGATAACAATATATTATGCCCGAGCATAGCCCAGTTCGAGCTCGGATAGATTAAGGCTTACTGGGCTCGAGCCAGCTCGAGCTCGATTGAGCTCAAAAAATTTCGCCTCGAGCTCGGTTAAAAACGTTAAAGCTCGGCTCGATAAGCTTAGTGTCATGCGAGGTATTTGAGCTCGAATTTGGGCTCGGACTCGAGTTTCAGTATATACAATTAAATAAAATAATAATTTTAATATAAAATATTAATATTTAATATAGTGAAAAATAAAATTGTCGGCTCGATAGGGCTCGACGTGATACGAGCCCAAATATGATAGGCTCGAAGCTCGGCTCGATGCCAACAAGCCAGCTCGAGCTCGATTTTAACCGAGCTCGAATCAAGCTTTGACCGAGCTGCTTGCAAGCGGCTCGGCTCGTTTTCACCTCTAAGGATATTAGTAGCATTTTTTATATATCTATAATAAATATAATAAATATACTTATGTATAAATATGTATTATTTGGTTGGGCTTTTGGAGCAAGGTTAGGAAAACCCGAGACCCGTCCCGGACCTTGTTGGGTTGAGTCTTTTGAGATCCTTACCCGCCCCAATACCCGAATAGCAAAGAAAATACCGCTTCTTAGGGCAAGCCCGCGTCTAGACTCGCCCCATTATCATCTCTATATTAGACAGTTTCACATACAATAGAAATACTCGATTGTTTAATAAACTCCCTAAGATAATGTTTCTATCGGTCCCTTCTGGCGGGCCTGAGAAAGTGAGGCCCGCCCCGCCCTTGGCGGGCCGCGGGTCTGGGGGGCTTAGCCTGGCCGAAATGCAATAAAAAAGAGAAAAAAAATTAAAAAAGAGGAAAAAAAGAATTTTAGTTCGAAAGTATTTGTAGTTTAATCCTAACCCTTTAATAATAATTTATTTGTTAAAGTTAATTCCACTTAAAATTGTAGTTAGAAAATATAAAAACTTATTAATTTATTTAAACATCTATTATTTAATATAAGTATTAATATTTTTAATAGTTGTGGCCGGCTTGCGGGCGGGCCAGGACCATGTTTGACAATTCTGAATGTGTCATTACTTAAAATGACTTAATAATTTTTTAGTAGTCCTGTAATTGATGTTATTAATTTTATGGAAAATAAGTTAATAATTTTTTTGAATCATGTGATTATTTAAAATTAGCATTACATATATCAAGAATTTGACGGGTGTAAAGAGTGGTATAGGGGCGTAGGGTCGTGAATTACCCTTAAATAAATGATATATGAATGATGTCTAAGAAGCATGTTGTATGTAATTTGTTCATATCATATTCTAATCTTGCACATATGTAGGAAACAAATTTTAATTTCCAAGAAGTGATCTTGAACATAAAAAATCATAATAATGTGGGGGAGACTAAAAACTTGGACCTTTCATTTGATATATGGACATGGTATTTAGGAGTAGTCGCGTAAATTAGTCGAGCTCGACTCGAGGCAATGGATCCAAGCTCGAGATTTATAAAGCTAATATTACGCGTGTGCATCATATTAATAAATATAACTAAAAATGCTAATTAACTAAAAATAGTAATTAATTATAGTGTGTGGTTTCTTTTTAAATTTATTCATTAATTATTCTATAATAAATACAGACCAATTTGACGGTTTAACCAAGGCCCTGAGCGAGTATAGATAAAAAACGAATAAAACAAAGTACAAATGTTAGAAATAAGAAATACAAAAACAAGAATGCTTAATCATGAATCGAGGTCGAGTCGAGCCATCTTTCGCCTTTCAGTGGAATATTGAAAAGGCGTTTGTAAATTGAATAAATACTAATTAGCTATATAGATTAACTAATATTAATTAAAATTTGGTGGTTTGAAGAGGACTAATTAATAGAGTTACTAACTAGAAAATACCTGGCGATGGCGA
>JAPQWV010003420.1:0-41759 GCA_027422505.1 Craterostigma plantagineum
TGTTGAGCTAGATTATCGAACACGGCATGGACATCCAACTCTTCGAGATCTTTATTTTGTCGTATTTGTGTGGATATTTTCTTCCATTCCGTGGGCAGAGAAGATAGAAATCTAATGTTTGTTTCCATGTTTGTCTTTGTTATTTCTATCTTCCTCATCTCATTGAGAAGAGTGAGGTATCGTTGGTAGATTTCGTATAGGCTCTCCTCTGGCTTAGCTTTGAAGGAGTCGTATGCAGTGAGAATGTTTGCCTTCTTGGCCTTTATGCCAACTTCTGTCCTTTGCATCATCCTATGCAGCTCATCCCACATCCCCTTAGCCGATGAAAGGCTGTCGATTTGTCTGTATATATCGTTGGGGATCCCCTGCAAAAGGGTATTCATGGCTACTAGATCAACCTTAGCTCGAGCTCTTTCCTCCAGAGAGTATTCTCTAGGCTCCTTTAGTCGCCTAGAAGCTGGAATTACTGGAGTAGCTGATTCGTCCCCGGGCACATGAACCCAGAACTGTGCCGGTCCCTCTTCAAGGGACTGCAGTAGATTCTCGGCTTGATCTTTTAGAGGTATGAAATTCAGGAAGCGGCTTCTCCACACTGTGTATTCGCCTCTTTGCAAAGATCGGCGGACGGTTGTCATTTCCGAGTGAGTACGCATCCATGTTTGTAATGTAGTGTTCGAGTTGTTGAAGGATCTTCGTTGATTGTTTTGAAGGATGAAAATGATGTAAAGTGCTTCACAAGTGACAAAATTAGTTAGTAGCGTTTGATTCGAAAATTAGATCGACAATTATATTCGATTCAATCTTTGAAGTTTGATCGAAATTAATTACGTCGATATAGAATGTATTTACTGTTCTCGTGCGAGAAATTTTGTCAGCGAGATATTTTACGAGCGAGAAAAATTGCTTAAAATCATTTGGTCGAGAAAAATTTCTTGATCGTGAATTTATTTTGATCGTAAGGAAACAGTACGTTAGTAAGTTTCTCGACAAGTCAAAATAAATCTGTTGACTAGAAAAGTTTCTCGCGTGTAAATGATTTTCGCCTGGTCAGACGTTAAATGTTTGACCGAAAAAGTTTTTTGAGAGAAAGTTTTTACGCATGCCAAGTCAAAATTAGTCTCTCTCGAAAAAGTTTTTCGCTGAATAATGCTCGAGAAATATTTCTAACTAAAATCGTTTCTGCTAATGACTATTCTAGCGCTGACTTCGTATTCTGACCGAGAAAAATTTCGCGCCAAGTTTTTCGATCGAGAAACTAATCCGATCGCAAACCCTAGCGAGAAAAATTAGGACAATCGAGAAAAATTCACAGAATACGATTAACACAAATTCGAGCAAAAACAAGGAATTAGACAGTGAAATTTCAGGTAATCGCTCGCAATCAAGTACTAATCACGCACGAACAAACAATTAAACACGTTATGAAGCAAAATATATAGAATTTGATCAAAATCAGAACGTGTTCTTCATGTTCTTCTTCAACAGTAAAATTCCAGAATCAAGTTAATCCTCAATTCGACGTTCAAACAGCTACAGATTTGATCGTAATCAACATTTAGCACTTAACTGAGCACAGAAACATCAAATTCAAGTCAATTAAGCACATAATTAAGCTATTGGATAGAAAATCTTTTCGTGCCAAATATGTTCTTCGATGGAACAGTGTTCGAAATAAAATTTCGATCCAATTCTAACAATTTACGATTCAAAACAGAACGAATGTGCTCTGATACCAATTGTTAGGTCCTCAGATTAACAACTCTACGATCCTAGGCTAGAAACCATAGCAATTCGATCGTTTAGATGATCAATTGAATTCGATCAAAAAACTCAAAAATAAGAACACGAGAGAGAATCAGTTAGAGTGAGAAAGTTACTGTTGTTTCTCTCTCTAGAAATCGATTTGCAAGCCCTTCGGATCAATTCTCTAAACTTTCTCTATTCAGCTCAATTCATTTACAAGTATTTATACCAACAATCTTGGTATAAATATCTAACTAGTCCTTAATCTAAAGACTAATATACGTAAAGCCCCTAATTACAAGGACAACTAATGAAATCAAGCACAATTACAAATGATATTCTACATCAATAATGTGGAAAGAGAGACTACCTCTTTTGACGAGGTGGATGCGTTGTCTTCGTCCGTCCGGTTGGATGTTTCGGCGTCCGATTCATTGTCGAGACGGGCCATGAGGGCTAAATTCTCTTTTTCAGAACTCGACGTGTCCTCGAGCCATTGGTCTTGGTCGACCATGAGAGCTACTCCAGCTTCCTTCTGTTTAGTCAATTGGAGTTTCCTGGAGTAGTAGTTGGCATCTCTCTTCTTGGAAGAGTGCACTCTTGGCAAAGTGACCTGGCTTGCCACAGTTGAAGCAATTGTTAACCTTTTTTGGTTCTTGACTTCGGAGCTCTCTGGTGCACGTTCTTTGTTTTTAGAGCTTGTAGTCGAAGTCTGTTGGCTGAGGTTGAAGACTTCTTCTTGAAGTACTTCTTACTCATCATTTTTCCAATTAGAGCCAAATGCTTTCATAGAGCTTTCATGTTTGGCTCAATGTCGGAGTCCGACTCTTCTTCTGACTCTGAAGGAGAAGGAGGCCTAACGATCATTTCTTTTCTTGATTTTGAGCTCGTCTTCTCCGAGACTAAGGCAACAGTGTCATCGATCTGTTTGCCCTTCTGCTCCTTGTGAATCTCGCTTATATCATCCTCATGTTGTGCGAGATTGTCAAACACGGCATGGATATCCAACTCCTGTAGATCTTTATTCTGTCGAATTTGAGTGGATAGTTTCTTCCATTCCGCGGGCAGAGAAGAGAGAAATCTGATGTTTGTCTCCATATTGGTCTTCGTGATTTCTATCTTCCTCATCTCATTGAGAAGAGTGAGTAGGGGTGTTCAAACGGTAATTACCGTACCGTACCGTACCGAACATCCAGTATCCAAAATATTCGGTTTTAAAATCTCATACCGAATACCGAACCGAAGTAAACCGGTTCGGTTCGGTAATAACCGAAACATTTCGGTTATTTTCGGTAAATAATCAAAAAAACCGAAATAAATTAAAAAAATTCAAAAATTAATGTTTATGAAATTAGATATATTTAATTCTTCATATTTTTATATTTTTAAATTATTTTTTCCAATTTATTATTATTTTTTCTTATTTTTCCCTATTTTTATTATTTTTTCTTATTTTATTTTTATGTTTAAATTGTATATATATATATATATTTTGTATAATATATATTTCTGTAATTATATATTATTATATATATTTCGGTAATTCGGTTACCGCCCGTACCGAAATTACTGAAAAATTTCGGTTCAAAATTCTTTATACCGAATACCGAAACGAACCGAAATTTCGGTATTCGGTTTATACCGAACTTTCGGTATCGGTTCGGTATGGTCGGTTTACCAACTTTTGAACACCCCTAAGAGTGAGGTATCTTTGGTAGATCTCATATAGATTCTCCTCCGGCTTTGCTTTGAAGGAGTCGTAAGCAGTGAGAGTGTTCGCTTTTTTTGGCCTTTATGCCAACTTCCGTCCTCTGCATCATCCTATGCAGTTCATCCCACATTCCTTTAACCGATGAAAGGCTATCAATCTGTCTATATATGTCGTTGGGGATGCCCTGCATGAGGGTATTCATGGCTACTTGATCAACCTTAGCTCGAGCCCTTTCCTCTATAGAGTATTCCCTAGGCTCCTTTAGTCGCCTAGAAGGTGGAATTGGAGGAGTAGCTGTTTCATCATCGGGTATATGGACCCAGAATTGTGTCGGTCCCTCTTCAAGAGACTGGAGTAGATTTTCAGCTTGATCTTTTAAAGCGATGAAATTGAGGAAGCGGCTTCTCCAAACGGTATATTCACCTCGTTGCAAAATCGGCGGACGGTTGTCATTTCCGAGAGAATATGCATCCATTTTGTGTTGTAGTTGAGTTGTTGAAGGATCTTCGTTAAGTGTTTTGAACGTTTGAAGATGATGTAATGTGCTTCACAAGTGACAAAGTTCGTTAGTAGCGTTTGATTCGAAAAATAGTTCGAGAATTATTTTTGATTTAATCTTTAAAGTTTGATCGAAAATAATTTCGTCGAAATAGAATATAATGTGTACTGTTCTCGTGCGAGAAAGTCCGTCAGCGAAATATTTTTCGAGCGAAATGTATTGTCCAAAATCGTTCGGTCGAGAAAAATTTCCTGATCGTGAATTTATTTCGATCGTAAAGAAACAGTTCGTTAGTAAGTTTCTCGACAAGTCAAAATAAATCTATTGATTGGAAAAGTTTCTCGCGTGTAAATGATTTTCGCCTGGTCAAACGTTGAAGGTCTGACCGAAAAAGTTTCGAGAGAAGGTTTTTACGCACGCAAAGTCAAAATGGTCTTTCTCAAAAACGATTTTCGCTGAATAATGCTCGAGAAATATTTCTAACTAAAATCGTTTCTAGTGTTGATGATTCTAGCGCTGACTTCGTATTCTGACCGAGAAAAATTCTCGCGCCAAGTTTTTTGGTCGAGAAATTAATCCGATCGTAAAGCTAGCGAGAAAAATTAAAACGATCGAGAAAAATCATAGAATACGATTAACACAAATTCAAGCAAAAACAACGAATTAGACATTGAAATTTCAGGTAATTGCTCGCATTCATTTACTAACTACGCACGAACAAGCAATTAAACACGTTATGAAGCAAAATAAGTCGAAATTGATCAAAATCAGAACGTGATCTTCATGTTCTTCGCAAACAGTAAATCACAGAATCAATTAATCCTTAAAACGAAGTTCAGACTGCTACAAATCTCATCACAATCAATATTTAGCACTTAAACGACCACAGAAACATCAAACTCAAGTCAATTATGCACATAATTAAGCTATTGGATCGAAAATAATTTTTCGCGCCAAACTGTTCTTTGATGAACAGTAATCAGAAATGATTTTCAATCCAATTCTAACAATTTTCGATTCAAAACAGAACGAATCTGCTCTGATACCTATTATTAGGTCCTACGATTAACAACTCAATGATCCTAGGCATGAATTCTAAGTAATTCGATGATAATGGTCGACATTGAAATTCGATCGAAAAACCCATATGAAGAACAAGAGAGAGAATTGAGTAGAGTGAGAAAGTTACTATTGTTTCTCTCTCTAGAAATTGAATTGCAAGCCTTTCGGATCAATTTCCAAAACTTTTTTTCTATTGATTGCGATTGATTACAAAGTATTTATGCCAAATACACTTGGTATAAATATCTAACTAGTCTTAAACTAACGACAAATATAAGAAAAGCCCCAAAATACAAGGACAACTAATGAAATCAAGCACAATTAAAATTGATACTCTACAGTAGATATGCAACTTCCTCACACAAATGAACAATCGAAGATCATTGGAAATCTAGACCCACAAATGGCTGATGCTTCATCTTAAGCTTTGCCATATGAGCGCAAGTGGACTAGAGCTCATCGGTTGATCAGATGATTGGCGATCCTTCGAGCGGAATAAGGACACGACATCAACACGGTCTTTTTAGCTACTTCTTAAGCCAAAACGAGCCTACTATAATAGTAGACGCACTACGAGACCCGGATTGGATAGTTGCAATGCAAGAGGAAATCAACCAAATTGAACGTCTTCAAGTGTGGAAATTAGTACCCCGTCCGCATGGGAAACTATCATCGGGACAAAATGAGTATTTAAGAACAAGAAGAATGAAGATGGCGAAGTGATCCGGAACAAGGCACGATTAGTTGCCAAGGGATACAACTAACAGGAAGGCATTGACTACGATGAAACGTATGCTCATGTTGCCCGAATTGAAGCCATTCGTCTTTTATTGGCTTACGCGGCTCATAAAGACTTCAAGGTCTATCAAATGGACGTTAAAACCGCCTTTCTCAACAGCGTACTTAAAGAAGAAGTCTATGTCGCTCAGCCAGACGGCTTCGTTGATCAAGAACATCCCGATCACGTCTATCGATTGGATAAAGCTCTCTACGGACTAAAACAAGCCCCACGTGCTTGGTATGATGTCTTGAGCAACTTCCTCGTAATGTCTGGATTTATTCAAGGAAGAATCGATACGACCCTCTTCATCAAATGGCATGACAAGGATCTGATGGTCGTTCAAGTTTACGTCGACGACATCATTTTCGATTCAACAAATCCACGGCTTTGCAAGAAGTTTAGAGATCTCATGAAGAGTAAATTCGGAATGAGCCACATGGGAGAGATGCAGTTTTTCCTAGGACTTCAAGTCAGGCAGCTCAATGATGAAATATTTATCAGTCAAACAAAGTATATTAAGGACATTCTGAAAAAGTTCCATCAAGATCAGAGCAAGCCTCTCAGCACTCCCATGTCAGCAAGCTGCAAGTTGGATGCCGATCCCACAGGAAAATCGGTCGACATCACACTCTACCGCAGCATAATTGGATCTCTTCTTTATCTCATTTCGAGCCGGCCGGACATCATGTTTGCCACTTGTCTTTGTGCCCGCTTCCAAGCCGATCCTGTTAGGATATTTAGTGATTGTGTCAATAGTTTAAGTCTTGGGATTTATATTGTAATTATTCTTTTACTTGGGCTTTGGACTAGAATGTAATTATTTAATTTTTGGTGTTTGGGGCTTTAATATACCTAGGGTTAATGTGGTATATAAGGTATCACCAACACAATTTAAAAGGCAATCAAAGATAAAAAGGCTAACCCTAGTTTTCAGACACTACACACACTACAAGGTGAGAAAGTCTCCCTTTTCATTCCATCAAAGCCTCTTTGATTCCTTGTTTGGTGCATTCGGGACCAACAAGTGGTATCAGAGCAAACGTGGATCGATCTGCATTGATTTGAATACAGTTTCGTTCGATTCCAAGAAAGATCAAAGGTGTTTTTGGATAAAAATCACTTTCGGGCATTTTGAACTCATTTTGGGGTATTTTTGCTTTGTTTTTGTGTTTGAAACCTACCCCCAGATCGATTCTATGCCTAAGATGTTTTTAAAACACTTTTGGATCAGTTTTTAACGAGTTTTGAGCAAGATTGAAGCAAAAACTTTTCAGAAAAGGACATCTCGGCCATTCTCTGTTTTGGTCGATTTGACATATGTCTTGTTGTTTTTAGCTCACAAATCGGTCGATTATGTGTTTAGGGAAGAATTTTTGAAGTTTAGGATCAAGTTTGAGCGATTTTGGTTGAGATTGAGCAAGAACGGGACGATTTTCTGGCAAAACGCGTGAAAGCAATGGAACAGTACTAAGCTCGTTCTTGACAGCGAAATTTTGTGCTTATCGTTCAGGTCTGCGAAATTTCCATATCCCCGAAAGTTGATCCGGAGAAGTTATCTTCAAAACCGCGAAACTTTTACTTATACTGCATTTGTTTTCGCAACTGCCTACTTCAAAAATCCGAGAAACTTCCATCTGCGAAATTGGCTTACACTCCATAATCCGAGAAATTCTTATATCCGAGAAACTTTATATGCGAGAAATTTCATTTCAAGAATTTATTCAAACCGCGAAATTTTCATAACTTGCGAAATTTCATCACAAGAATCTTCTCAACTGCTTACTTTCAAAAGCTAAGAAATATTTCTAAGTCAAAATTTTGAAACTAAGAAAGTCTTTCAAAACCACATTTCAACTCTCGATGCGAAATTTCTATAACTAGCGAAATTTTCTTGCGAAACTTTAAAATTCTCAACTTGCGAAATTTTTATAACTTGCGAAATTTTCTTGCGAAGATTTAAAATTCTCAACATGCGAAATTTCTATAACTTGCGAAATTTTCTTGCGAAGCTTTAAAATTCTCGACTTGCGAAATTTTTTATAACTTGCGAAATTTTCGTGCGAAGCTTTAAAAATTCTCAACTGAGAATCGTTCTCACATGCGAAACTTTAAAATCCGAGAAATTTTCCAACTGAGAATTCTTCTTCCGAGAATTCCACTTTAAAAGCACAAACACTGAAATTTCTCAACACACAAATTCTCGGATAATTCGCCATACAATCACGTCTCTTCAACTTGCGAATTTTCTAACGTGTTAAATTTTTCTAGGGTTAAAATTTTCTCGGGTTATTTCTTTCTCAAACTTATTTAAGATTTGATCCCTACACTTTAGTCCTATCACCCTAGACCATTGACAGAAAATATTTTTCTCGTCTCAAATCTCGTTTTTAAATTTCTAGAACCTCACCTAATTTCAAGATATATTTCCCTTCATACATTATCGACCATCACACACGATCACTTAGTTCTAAGAAATTCTTTAAAACAATTTTCTTCTCAAAACTCTACATGATAAACTCGTATTTCTCTTCTCGTTCGTTACTAACTTTCTTATCTATACAAGATCAAAACCACGGACGATTCGACTGCACCAACCATGTCTACCACGAATGACATCTCAACAGTGGGCTCCGACACCAGGCCTCCGATGCTGCGACAAGGCGACTACAGCATATGGACAAACCGGTTCCTCACGTTCATCAGGAACAAAGGCGCACCACTCTCTCAATACCTTCTGGACTCCATCTTCAACGGCCCAGCACAGTTCTAGACAATCATCCTGGACAGCCAAACGCAAACCCTCCCATGGATGAACGCCGCACTCCAAGAGGTCCCATCAATGAGGATGAAGAGGCTCGCGTACAGGCCGATGAGACTGCCAAAGGATATCTCTTCCAGGCTATGGGAAACGAGGTCTACGCTCACATTGAGTGCTGCACAACTGCTAAGGAAATATGGGATGAGCTCGTGGCGATCATGGCAGGCACAACTGAGAGTGCTCAAGGGAGGAAATCAGCATGTCTCTCGCAGTATGAACACTTCTAGGCCTATGAAGGAGAGGAACTACGTGACACATACCTCCGATATTTGAAGGTCATCAATGAACTCAAGAAAGCCAGGATCTCGAGGGACAAATTTGATATCAACAATCGCTTCCTTGGTAGCCTCAAACCACATTGGGGCAATGCAATCATAATGATGATTCAGAGTAAGGACCTCTCCAACACTTCCATCCATGCTCTTTATGACAGTCTGTCTGCCTATGCTCCTTACGTGCAACCTCATTCCGCCAACACTTGAGTCGACCCACTGGCCCTCCTCTCGAACAAAACCAATGAACAAACTTCCACCACTAAGACCAAACAGAACAAAGGGAAGCTACCAGCAGCTGTATAGGCACTCCTTCAGGATCCGAAGCTGACACAGAATCTGATGAAGATGTTCGTGATCTACGCAAACAACTGGCAATGCTCACTAAGATGGTCTCAAAGAAGCTCGGGAAAAAATCCTCATCCTCCTCCAATCGCCAAAGAACCTTTAGCGGCACCAAAAAGACCACTCCCACAGAGGAAGCTAAGCCGACAAAGAAAGAGGAGGAATCAGCACCCCAAAAGTCTGTGAAGTGCTTTCGGTGTGGAAAGTCAGGCCACTTTGCCAAGGAATGCCACGCACCACGCGTCAAGGACTCTGGCTACTACGACCGTAAGGCCAGATTGACTCGCAAAATGGAAACTGGGAAAGTTCTTCTCACCGAAGAGGCTGAGTGGGTGAACGACACTTCAGAAGACGAGGAGCCTAAGGATGAAGATTGCTGCATGGCAAGGCTGGTCGAACAGTACGAGGACGAGGAGATGGTTGACATCGGTGAGAACACAGCTAAGACTCCCACCAACGCTGAGTCTGAGGTACGAATCTCACAACTCGATGATGTGTTTAATAACCGACACACCATTAACAAACCCACGTAGACGCTAAGGATTATGATGAACTTAAGCTAAAATTTGAAAATAACTATGCCTTACTTAGTTTAAAAGTAGAAGAGCTCGCTTGTGCAAACGAACGTTTAATGGCCTCTGAGGCATTAGTCAAACGTCTGCAAAGCAAGAACAGCCAAAGTGAGACTAAGGTTAAGGAAACTACACTAGCCATAAGTTCATGTGAAACTTCTCGCCTCCTGACGGCCTCCCAATATGAACTGCTTACGAAGGAAAGAGTTAGGCTATACCGCAAGGTGAAAGAACTTGAAGAGCAACTTCACCTTAGAAAAAGGCCGCAAATATCTTATGCCTATTGAACCAACCAGTTGAAACAGAATTCTACGAACGAGGAAGGGTACATCATTTCTACAAACGAGGTATAACATGTACAGTACATCATTCCTACAAACGAGGAAGATTACTCCCTCACAGCTCATGCCGTTTGTAAGATCCTCCTCCGTTGTCCTTTCAGAAGAAAAAAGGGAACAGAACATCCTCTGGGCAGAAATCGCGTACGACTACACGGAGTTGAATGCTAGTGATAAGACTAAAAAGCCCTCACTCTCTGAAGACATCAAGTCTCAGTTCCCAACCGAAGAACAGGAAATCGCTTTCCGAGAAGCACTCTCTCGCATCTATATCCCAGAGAAACTTCTGATCATAGCAGAACTAGAACGAACCATAGAAGTAGAGCGGAAAGCCTTTGCAAAAGAGCGAGAAGATCTACTTTACAAAATCTTTACCCTGGAGCAATTTCACAACACGAACAAACCCTCTACGTCGAGTCAAGTACCCGATTCTCAAACATGTAAATGTAAGAGGACGGCGAAGATGACTCCTGAAGTTGACATATGTTCTAACACTAACTCTAGTATTCTTATGGATACAGGAATGTGAGTTCGACGTCTCTGGAATGGAGTTCGTATCAAATAAAGGAGAATCCGCTCTTCGATGACAAGAAGAAAAGACCATCCTATATTCGTCTTTCCTCTCTATGTACTGAATCCCAATATCCCAAGGTCGTAGACAATTATGTTGCCAAAACTTATCTTTCTTTTACCAAGCTTATGTCTATGTGCTGCTGCGATGATTTTGTTCCCCCACGCTTTCATGAATATGACACACATGAACACGCAACACTCCGACCACGCAAGCGAACCTCCTCTACGACGTCTTTGAATTCTCCCATCTCGCCTAAACCTAAGGTTAAGCATAAACGTCTCTCGTCGTCTCGCAAGCCAAAGGCGACCAAAACCGAAGCACGAAAACAACAACCACATCCCCCACGCCAATACATGTATAAGGCACCATACATGCAAGCACAAGTTAGGAAAATATGGGTTAGAAAGACCATAGTCCCGCATCATCAAACAACTGACAAAGGGAAAGCTAAATTAGAACCGACACAATCTGATTTAGAAAACCACATTTCCTTTAAGCGCATGAAAATTTTACTTGTATCACAAGCAGGTCCCGTCCGTAAACGGGGACCCAACATTTGCTGATGATTGCAGGTCTGTCATGTGTGGTATCTAGACTCGGGTTGCTCCACACACATGACGGGGAACAAGGAGCTGTTGAGCAACTTCTCCGAGCGCTATCTCGGAAGGGTCTCCTTCGGAAACAGTCAAATGGCGCCAATTCTCGGAACTGGTGATCTCGTCCACGACAAACTGACGATTAAGGGCATCTCTTACGTCGAGGGTTTGAGCTACAATCTCTTCAGCATTGGTCGTTTCTGCGACAAAGGATACAAGGTTCTCTTCGAATCTGACATCTGCAGCATTATAGATGCCTCAGGACAATCTCTTCTTTCTGGAACGCGCACGACTCACCTTTACATACTCAATCTTACGACCTCTCGACCAATATGCCTTCTCTCTCGAGCCGCACCCAAGTTGAACGATCTATGGCACCGGCGTCTTTCCCATCTCAATTTCAAGACCATCAACAAACTGCTTCAGAATAAACTCGTCAACGGTCTACCCCAACTGACATATCATAAGGAACACCTCTGCTCTGCCTGTGAATTGGGGAAGATGAAGCGATCATCTCACATCTCCAAGGAAACACCGTCCTCTAAGCTCATCCTCGAGCTCTTACATATGGATCTATGTGGCCCAATGCCTACGGCCACACTCGGAGGAAGACGGTATACTCTTGTGATTGTCGACGATTTTCACGCTACACGTGGACGAAACTCTTTCGTACAAAGGATGAAGTTCCTGATATAATCATCGAGTTTGTTGTTACGTCCCAAACTCTTCTTCAACAGTCGGATTATCAGAACCGACAACGGAACTGAGTTTAAGAACAAGAAGCTCAGTGATTTCTATGCCACTCAGGGCATCACTCAGCAGTTCTCAGCTGTGAAGACATCGGAACAGAATGGTGTCGTTGAGCGTAAAAATAGGACACTAGTTGAAGCAGCTAGGACTCTCCTCATCCAATCCGGTCTTCCTCACTCTCTTTGGGGCGAAGCTATTCAAACGGCTTGCTACACGCAAAACCGGGCTTCAATCCACAAGAGATTCAACCGCACCCCATATGAGATGCTAAATAACCGTCGTATCCCCGTTATATCTTATCTAAGGGTCTTCGGTTGCCGATGTTTTGTGGCCAATGATCGCCAACATCTTGGGAAGCTTGATCCAAAAGCACTTGAAGGCATCTTTGTTGGATATTCGCTGAACTCAAAGGCATACAGAGTCTATCTTAGGGAGAAACGATCAGTGATAGAGAGCACAAATGTCACCTTTGACGAAAGCGAAGGCGACCTCATGGCTTCTGCTCATATCAGTCCAAAACCAGGTCTTCTACAGTCGTTGACAAAAGGTCAACCTTCAATGGCGGGAACTTCCTCATCTGAGGGCAATTCTGGTGAACTGGATCTCGATCTGCTTTTTGAATACTTCTATCCAGTTCCCAAGACCCCCACGGCCACCACTCAACCTACCGCTGCACCCACTCCACCTACACCATCAACTATCGGCAATGATTTCGTCCCTCCAAACTTGGATGCGCTCAATCTCAACGAAGACGACATTTTACCCAACCCTGGGAACATTGCTGACCCTGATGCTGAATCCTCTCAATCTACTACCGTTGAGATCTCTTCTTCGGACAACGGACCCCAATCCAATGAACCTCCAACCGATACAAATGCGGCCAGCTCATCTCAGACCAATATACCACTTTGGGCTCGCTCTCATCCTACAGATCAGATTATTGGGGATCCCACATCTGGTGTCTCGACACGTTCGGCCACGATGAATGAAAGTCTGTTTGCTTGCTATCTCAGTCAAGACGAACCATCACGAGTAGCCGAAGCTCTCAATGATCCTGATTGGCTGATTGCAATGCAGGAGGAAATAAATCAATTTGAACGTTTACAAGTTTGGGAACTCGTACCACGACCTCACAATAGATCCATTATCGGCACAAAGTGGATCTTCAAGAACAAAAAGGATGAAGACGGTGTTGTCATCCGCAATAAAGCAAGACTTGTGGGTAAGGGATACAACCAACAAGAAGGCATCGACTACGATGAAACTTTCGCCCCAGTTGCCAGGATCGAAGCCATACGAATTTTTCTTGCCTTTGCTGCTCACAAGAACTTTAAAGTCTACCAAATGGACGTGAAGACTGCATTTCTGAATGGATTTCTCAAAGAAGAAGTGTACGTTGATCAACCTGAAGGGTTCTTGAGCAAAGAGTTTCCTCATCACGTATATCGACTCTACAAGGCCCTCTACGGACTAAAACAGGCTCCCCGAGCTTGGTATGACGTCCTTTCAGATTTCCTTGTTCAGTCTGGATTTAAGAAGGGTTCTCTGGATACAACTCTCTTCACCAAGCGAAGTGGCCCGGACATCATGATTGTACAGATTTATGTCGATGACATCATTTTTGGATCGACTGAACCACAATTGTGTGAAGAGTTCGCAGAATTGATGAAAGAGAAATTCGAAATGAGTATGATGGGTGAGCTGAACTTCTTTCTTGGTCTTCAAGTAAAGCAGCTCCCCGACGGAATCCTCATCAATCAGTCCAAATACATCCATGACATCCTCGAAAAATATGGAATGAAGGATGCAAAGACTGCTGCTACACCTATGTCACCCTCTGGCCGACCCGACGCGGACCCATCTGGTGCTCCCGTTGACCAAACCATCTATCGAGGGATAATTGGCTCTCTTTTGTACCTCACAGCTAGTCGACCGGATATTGTTCTCTCGACAGGAATCTGCGCTCGTTTTCAGGCAACACCGAAGGAATCCCATCTCACTGCTGTCAAAAGGATCCTCCGCTATCTCAAAGGAACACCCAATCTGGGCTTGTGGTACCCCACTCGATCGGACTTCAAACTGGTTGGATTCTCTGACTTGGACTATGCAGGATGCAAGATGGACCGAAAAAGCACCTCTGGAGCTGCACACTTCTTAGGCGGTAAACTCGTAAGTTGGTCGTCTCGAAAACAAAACTGTGTCTCAACTTCGTCGACGGAGGCAGAATATGTCGCCGCCGCTAGTTGCTGTTCACAGCTTTTGTGGATGAGAACCCAACTACGAGATTTTAATTTTCTTGTTCATAAAATTCCCATCTTTTGTTACTCAAAAAGTGCTATTGCGATGACGAGTAATCCGGTACATCACTCGAGAACGAAACACATAGATATTCGTCACCATTTCATCAAAGAACATGTCGAACAAGGGACAATTGAATTGCACTACGTCACAACCGAAGATCAACTTGCCGACATTTTCACAAAACCGTTGGATGTCAAACGATTCCAACACCTAGTGACTATGTTGGGCATGTTGAATATTCAGTTGTGATCAATCGACCCTACATGAACTTTGATAAAGTGTACATATTTCCTTTTCCACTTCACTACATTTTCTATATGTCTTCTGAATTATGTCTTTTGAGGGGGAGTTTTCGATTAGGGGGAGCTGATTTTTCCATTACTTAAAAAAGGGGAGTTTTAGATAGGGGGAGTTTCTGATTTTGGCTATATAAAAATAAATTTTTGGGTTGAAATTTTAAAGTTTGGTCAAATTGAGTCAAAATTGGACTGATTAAAATATTTTGGGTTGAATTTTAAATTTCTGGTCAAACAGGGTCAAAATTGGACCAATTGAACTTCAATTGGACCCAATTTTGACCAAGCCCGCGAAAATCAGATCTGAACCCAGCTTTGACCAAGCCCACGAATTTCGGCCCATTTACACAAAATTTCGCATGAACAGTGACTAAAACCCCTAAAACCCCAAAACCCTTAACGTTGTTCACAATCCTAAAATTCCCGAGAAAATTCAAAATTTCGCAACCCCTTATTCCAAAAATTTCGCAACTCCTCGCATCGTCGTCGTCGTCAAATCTGCTTTCAAAATCTGTTTCCTGCTAACTCCATTGTCGCAAATCAGCTTTTCGGTATGAATACACCTCAAATAAATCAATTTCCGTTAATTTTATCCTGTTTTGCCCCGTATTGATTAAATCCGTTAGGTTAGGATCATTTTTTCTCGGCTCTGAATCGAACGCATGTTAGGTTTTTGATGTTTAAAACCCCAAATATGCATTGCCCACCCAATTACGAGTCGATTGAGTCCCGATTATTGCATTTTGGTTGAGATTTGAGTAGGTCTAAGGCTAAAATCATTGGACAACTTGCGAGATTTCTTAACTTGCGAAAATTTTCCATACTTGCGAAATTTTACTCAGTCTGCTAAAAATTTCTAACAAACATGTTTATGTGCTATCACTTGCGAAAATTTTCCATACTTGCGAAATTTTACTCAGTCTGCGAAAATTTCTAACAAACATGCTTATGTTCTATCACTTGCGAAAATTTCCTAATACATGCGAAAATTTTCTCTATGCTAAAATTTCTACGTGTTACACTTAGCGAATTTTCCATTACATGCGAACCTTTACACAACATGCGAAAATTTTTCTCTATCTGCGAAACTTTTCCTTGATATGCGAATTTTCCATCACACAATATGCGAAAAATTTCTTGACATGTCTATGTGTTATACTTAGCGAATTTTCTCATCTCACATGCACGCCCTCAAGTTAGAAATTTTCTAAGTATTGGAGAAATTTCGTTTAAAATTGTCGATGTTTTCGTTTACAATTTGAGGCTACTGTCATTGTTTCACCCACATTAATCCGTACTAATCTTATTACAATTACTGTCGAGTACAGATATGACCAACAAAGATCAAGGTACACTTGAAGCACTTGAGGCGGCTGCAATCCAAAGGGACGTCGCTCGCATCGAACTCAACACGCGTACCTATGTCCCACCACCTGAGCAGATCTTCCCACTAAGTCAATGGGCGGCCCTGATTCCCAACAACTACATGCTGGACTTGCACAGCTTTCGGTGCGATGCCCCCGTCATTGTAGAAATCCTCAAAGGGCACCCACTTCGCCACGCCCTCACACATGGCGAGCCAAAAGCACAGGTGTATCTTTAACAATTCTGGCATACGCTGCAGATAGCTGGACCACTCCATCTTGCCAAAACCTTATCCGCCAAAATTGATCAAGAAATGGTGGTCCTCACTCGCAAAATAGTACAAGAAGTGCTGCAACTCCTGTCTACTCACCCTACGACCCACTACCGACGCACGAACAACTCATTGAAGACATTGACAGACTGGGCTATTAACCAGATAACAAGAAGAAGAAGGGCCCACTTGTCCGCAGTGAAGTCACCACCCGCAATCTACCTCAACCATGGCGAGCACTGTACCTGCTGGTGAACAAATGCATGTCAGGGAAGCATGCTGGTCAGGACCGCGGCAACTTTCAAATTCTAACGATCCTCATCGGCATCGCCCACAACCGCAAGTACAACTACGCCAACATAATCTGGATGGAACTCGTCTCCATGATCCAACGTCGCGACCGGGAAGTCGCCAAGGGAGTCACAAACCGCTTCGTTCCTTACATGCGGTGGCTCCCAGCTCTCATCAAACACTTCCACTTGCACTCCACCAACATACGCATCCGGCCGGCAGCGGAACACTTCATCATCCCAACTGTCGAGAAGTTCGCCAAGAAAAACACTCCGGCGAAGGATCGACACGCCATGATAATTCCGGACGAAGTGCTCGCCTATGCAGACCAGGCAAATCCGCACGTCCGAGAATATCGCGCCACAACCGCCACATTCTGCGAAAGCCCCCGACCTCTATCCCCTGGCCCTACGACGCAGGTCAACCCACTGCTCCTAACCCCGGGACTAGCAAACACCCCACCACCACCTCCAAACGGTCATCGAGTCACGCCGCATCCTCTTCCACCCGCGCTCCGAAAAAACGGTCGCGTGAGGATGACGTAAGCCGCCCCACGGAGCGTCGATCGAAACAAAAACACGATCGACCTCCTCAGCCACAAATAAGCCGAGCCGAACCAATAGGTACAGGAGGTGATGTGTTCACCTCCCGAGTAGAAGACGTGGCATCTGGCTCAACCACGCAAACGACCCCACCAACCCACTTATCTTCCTCTCTACAGGAAGGTACTTCATTCCACGAGGAGCCACGTATACCATCGACATCCCACTTGGAGATGGTCGATGTTGAAACAAGCAGTCCCTCGCCTCAGACTGCATCCTCTTCAGGCACATCGAGTATAGTGCCCTCACTCCCCATAGTTTCATACGTTGCTAGGACACACACCTTCTACCGCACCACAGAGTCTTCATGACTCTGTCAGAACGCTCGGTGATGTCTCTGTGACTGAGAGCGGAAGACCTAGCACGGCCAACATCACAACAACCGTGAGCCTAGGCCATCATTCGATTGAGTCTGTCTCATCGATGATGGCAACGGGAAGTCTGAGTGACCCGTCTTTTCCAGACCTGTGCAAACGGGCGGCCAATCGGCTATCTTCTCCGATTCGGTGACAGTTGGATTTCTTCGTGATTCCAACTTGTTAAACTTGCCCCAGTTCGTGACTGAGACCGCGTTAGAGACTCGTGTTCAAGAGTTTGCAAAGACTCTTGAGGCGTCTATCCTCGATAAAGTCTACGCGCGTCTCGATGCGTCCACCGTCGACAAAGGCAAAGGTGTGGCCCGGAGATGCCACCACCCATGCAACACACGGATGCAGACGCTGTTCTCTCCTCCATCTCCGCCAAGGAGCTCTTCTACATCCTTCGAGCCCGATTCGAATCCATGACGGAACTTGACGAGGAAGAACAGCAGATGAAGCGAATAATCACTCAACCAATGACTTGCCGTGCTCAAGGCGAGTCTAGCGGGATCAGGCGCGACGATCAAGACGATGATCAAGATCGCCGCGAGGGGAGAATAGGCAGCACGGCTCACAGTCCCAAGGACTCATGCAATCAACGCCGCCCTCCTCCTCTGGACCTGAAACGACACCCACAACAGAAACCTCACACCTCACTAGCCAAAAATCCCACCTTATCTACCCTGAGCCACTAGCCAAATCACCCTCACCACAACCCACTACCGTCTCTGAAACTCTAATCGTCACATCGGCGTTAGAGACCACCCTCACACCTTCTCCGCCCGCCATCACGGAACCTCTAACTGTCACATCGACGTTAGAGGCCACCACCACATCTACACCCCGTTACCCAAATCATCCTCGCCAAAACCATCACCTCAACCGAACCACCAGAATCCCCACCACAACCTTCCCCACAATCCACAAACTCCTCGACGCTACACCCTCGCCACCACATAGCCATACCCCTCTCAACATCGATTTCAACCTGGCTTCCGAGGACGTCTACTGCGCACAGAACGAGATCGAAGCCTACATCTTCAACGATGAATGGCTATACATGCCCGCAGATGCAGTAGCAGCTAGGAAGTTGGTGGAAAATGCTCGACGTCTGCTAATGGAAGCCTCGCTTACGCTGATCAACACCGCAGACGACGAGAACGGAGAGGAATACGACGCTGAACCGGCCGAGCTCGAGAACATCCTACAATTCCAAGCGCAGCAAACTGAGGCCCCTGCTGCTCAAACGGATGTGCCCACGGTGGATATACCGGAAGCACCGTGGGAAAACAAAAAGATAACCACGCCGTTTCAAGAAGAGATCAGGAAGAGGATCTGGCGGCGCAAGGAGCAGATCATCACAACCTTCGACGAATATGAGCTGATGAACATCCAAAATTGGAGCGAGGAAAAGAAGAAGCTCTATCGATGGAGCCTTCTTTGCAACAAGTGCACAAAGAGGACGCTATCCGATAAGGAAAACATCCTCTGGAAATGAATCGGGCCCCCATCTGCAAAGTCACTGACCTCCGCCAGGAGTCGAAAGGACCTGTCCACTACCCAGTCTTCACAGTAATGAGACAGGATGAGAGCTACAGTGAAGTCAGTGAGGCGGACTTCAAGTTTCTGCGCCTGGGTGACCTATACAGCATGCTGGAATCCATGAAACAGTTCAGACTCGTCCTCAGAAGCTCTGGACATCTCGTACGTGCTGAACCGGTCACCATGGGATATGTGGCTCTCAAGCGCCACATTCTCCGACAGGTCAGATTCTTCGCCGCCCACGATCTGCAGATGGCGGTGGAACACAACCTGAAGAAGGTGAATCTGACTCGCCCATCTTTCAAGAACGCGGATGACTACCGAGAACGTGATGTGATCGACGGAGACGATCCGGCGGTCGCCTACTCGAACTACAAGGGAAAGATGAGGCTGCTGCGCTGCTCCGAAGTGGCAAAGTTCTCGGATGGGACACTCACCATCATCCAAGACAAACTCATGAGGATTTGCTGCATCCTTTCGGAAGAAGATCCTCTCTGCCGATCCAAGTTCGCGAAGCTCATTGATGCTATAGCTGATCGAATGGTCATTCGGAGGAATCTCCGCGCCTTCGAGTTCAAGCTAGGACTTCACGAAACACTCACACGCTAATCCACCATCCCAACGCCCAAGATCCAAGACTCCCAACAATTGACACAAAGGGGGAGATTGTTAGGATATTTAGTGATTGTGTCAATAGTTTAAGTCTTGGGATTTATATTGTAATTATTCTTTTAACTTGGGCTTTGGACTAGAATGTAATTATTTAATTTTTGGTGTTTGGGGCCTTAATATACCTAGGGTTAATGTGGTATATAAGGTATCACCAACACAATTTAAAAGGCAATCAAAGATCAAAAGGCTAACCCTAGTTTTCACACACTACACACACTACAAGGTGAGAAAGTCTCCCTTTTCATTCCATCAAAGCCTCTTTGATTCCTTGTTTGGTGCATTTGGGACCAACAGATCCCAAGGAATCCCACATGCTCCGGTGAAGCGCATTCTTCGCTATCTTAAGGGCACATCTACCTTAGGACTATGGTATTCTAAAGGTACGAATTTCAAACTTATCGGCTATACTGACGCTGATTATGCAGGTTGCCGAATGGACAGGAAAAGTACCTCCGGTGGCGCTCAATTCCTAGGTGAAAAGCTAGTTTGCTGGTCATCCAAAAAGCAAAATTGCGTCTCAACTTCGACGGCTGAAGCTAAATACGTCGCAGTCGCCAGCTGTTGCTCCCAGATGCTATGGATGCGGACTCAGCTTCGCGACTATGGGTACAATTTAAATAATATACCCATATAGAGTGATAGTCAAAGTGCTAGTGCAATTACGTGCAATCCTGTTCACCATTCATGCACGAAACACATAGACATTAGATATCACTTTATCTAAGATCACGTAGAAAAAGGCACCATTGACATGTACTTTGTAAACACAGAATATCAACTAGCCGACATTTCACCAAGGCATTGGATGAAAAACGATTCCAATGCCTTGTCGAAAAATTAGGCATGTTGAATCTCCCGTGATATGTGCATTACCTGATCTTCTGTGCTATCACATGCTCTATTCTATGTGTTTTCCATGCTCACTTGTCTTATCTTGCGTGATAATAAAAAAACTATACATATATCTATAATAGATGGGAATGACAAAATCCTTTAGGATGCTTCGGTCTAAGTCACGTAGAATTTTTGCCGACGTACAACTGATTCAACTACTTACTTCTGTCAGTCTAAGTCACATTCTTGTGTCTAAAGAAAGGTCTTAAGTTTGCTCCACCAGACACAAAGTCACCTTTCACATGTGAGGACTCTAGCCCTTCAATTTTTCTCTCCTTGGATCTATCTCTCGAGTGAAGTCACACGTCAATTAAATGTCTTTTCTAGTGATACTCGGCTTCATACTCGCCCTTCTTTAGATCGTCAGGAAAATGATTTGGGGTATTTAGGCAATTCCTTACTCGGCCTTTTTACAATCCTTTTCCATATCATAGCCCTTAGTCATCCACTTTGGACCTTCTCCAACATCCTTTTCTTCATTCGAAACCCATTTCAACCTTCAACCGATTCTATTTTTGTCAAATGGTTGTTCAAACAAGAAAAGTAGGGGGAGAAAAGTAAAAGAAAACGAGAAGATGACTAAAGAAGGCAATGCTCAACGCACAAAATAGACCAAAGGAACCTGCTTTTCAAACTAACAAAAGAAGGCATGGATCCAGCTGTGAACTTCTCCGTCGATAATCACGTACACTCGTCAGAACGGCTGGAAAGAGGAGCACCTCGAAGTGAACTTCTCCAATGATAATCCGGTCTTATATCGGGAACCGAGAAGAGGAGCACATCCTTGGGTACGAATTCCATAACCGTGAACTTTTCCAAATTGATATTCTCTGAAACCTCTCTAGGGATTAAGAGAAGAGGAGCACGGACTTCACCTACGATAATCTCCTAGAGCCTCGAGGAGAAGCGGTGCTTCAACTTGAGCATAAAAGGGATAACATAAGGGATGAGATTGAAAAGATGAAATTTTTTTTTGCCGAAAGAAAAGAAGGAGACGGACGTAGAAATGGAAGACGATAAAGATAAGCTCACCTTTCCTATAAATCTCCTTCCTCCCTAAGTCCTAGCCAAATTAAACCTTAAAAGTCCCTTTGATTCCAAACGACGATCTCTAACTTAGGTGAAATGATTAATTATGCCTTCATCATAGGAAAATTGACTTAACATTGCTTGTGTTGACTTGAGAGATATATATATAAAATCCCCTAGTCAAAAATAATAAGAGCGCTAGACTGAACTTAGTGAGAGTTGTCGAAATGGATCACTCTATGATCTTAGGACTTTAGTTGGATCACTAGACTTGACGGCATTGTGTCTTTCAAGTGTCGTACAAAAACTTGGCGTGACGATCGATTGAAGCAAAATAATCTGACCCCATACTATTAATAATATTAATATACATATGAAATTATACATATATATATAGATATACGATATTTAAATATATATATATATAAATATAGATATTTCGCACATTTTGAATGCATATTTAACTTGCATTGGTACTGAATTGATTAAATGCGAATATATGTTTTTGCTCATACCCTCGCGCAAATCTTTATTACATGATTAGGGGAACATGTAACTAAGACTAGAGTGATTAATTGCGTGTTATAATGATCGTTACTTGTATTGATTTGCTTGATGTAATACCCGTAAGTTTAATACGGGATTTTGATGTAATTACCTATAATTAATTATGCACTTTTGTGAACTAAGACTAGAATAAACTAATATATAGGCCTATATTGGGCTACGATAAATGTGGGACCCCGGTCCCCGGAAATTAGGTCGGCCAATAAATTATGTGTATAACTTATGTGATCTTACGTAATCTTTGTATATGATATATGCGTATGTGATGGTAGGAATTTTGTACTCGGGAATGCTCCGAGAATCTTTGCGCGATTAAATGCCAAGGACTTCGGGTCCGTTATGAACCCTAATTTGGAAGGGTAAATTTCGGAAATGCCAAAGGAAATGATAAATAATAGTTGGGCTAAAGATTTTATTTTGGCTAAGGAATTTTAATGGGTCCAAATTATGAGAAAGGCCCATACCCTACCCAACAAAATACCAAGTAAAAATATCTAAACCAATAATTGAGAACCATGACCTCATTTTAAAGAAAGTAACGAGAACCAAGAGGAAGAGATAGAAGCCGAGACAAGAACCGAACTAAAGCCTTTCAACTTGCTAAGAGCCTCGGAAAATTGAAGGTGAAATACCCTCCCTAAGCTTTAATTTCGTACTATAGGAGTAGATGAAGAGTATTAATGGCGATTAAATGCAAATGGTAGGAGAAAGCCACGGAAACCCTAAATACCGATTCTAGGCTCGAACTAAGGTTTAGGTAGGTGCAAATGTGAAGTTAAGTAGCTTAGTATGTGCTTTAGAACTTAGAATGCTAGAAAGAACGAGCTACGAAGCGAGTTAGGGGAGAAGAAGATGAAAAATCGAAGAAGATGATGATAAATGTCGAATTAGATGTCGACATAACATATCGATATTTTATAAATGTCGAGAGTCATGCTAGGTCTTGTCGACATTTTCCTCAAAATGCCGAAGTGTTAAAGTACAATGTCGAACTGTTAGGAAAATGTCGAAACACATCATAAATGTCGAGGTTTACGTAAAATGCATGCCGACATCTTCTAATCCAAATGTCGAAATGTTATATGAAATGTCGACATAACATACATATCGACGTTTTATAAATGTCGAGACCGCGCGAGTTCATGTCGACGTTTCTAACCAAAAAAATGTCGAGCTTCACTTAAATGTCGAGCTCATGTCGACTTTCCATCTCAAATGTCGGAAGGCAAAATGTCGAATGGTATATGGAATGTCGAGTGCATTGCATTCGTACGAAATGTCGTGAATGCATAAGATGTCGAATGAAATGTCGAATAAATATATATGTCGACATTTATATGAAATGTCGAGATCTTAAACCATTATAAATGTCGATCTACATTTAAATGTCGACATCTCGTTCCAAAATAACAGAATAAAATGTCGAATGACCGAACATAAAAATGTCGAGACCTCAAATTGAAATAAATGTCGAATTCATACACAAAGATGTCGAGGATCCTAGGAAAAAAATGTCGAGATGTTAAGTAAAAATGTCGAGAGTTTCCAACAATGTCGAGACCTAATTAAAATACAACCCGACATTTATCCTAAGTCCATGTCGAGATCTTTCAATACATCAATGTCAAATTTATGTCGACATTTCTGTAAATGTCGAAGCACATGGCATCAAGGTATGTTGTTTAAACACGAGATCTAACCTAACTTACAACTCGAGACCTTATAAGCAATGACTCATGCTTCACGAAAAACACTTCGCAATATTGGAACTTCACGAGGCATGTGAGAGCGTGCGAATCCGACTAGAATTACTGAAAATATATTCCTAACTTAGAAATTAGTATACTCAAACCATTAAATAAAATAGCGCACTGACACCAATATTTCGTGCCTAAGGTCGGGACTTAGGAACACTTACGGGTCCGGTGACTGCTAATCTACGGACTCCAGGTAAGTAGAAATTCAACTATGACACGTAACTTGCCTGCGTCCAAGTATGTGAATTACGTGCTCGTGTATTTTCTATGAAATGCGTACGTATGAGATGATTAAATTATATGCATGACGGCATGACTTGCATATGTATATGAGCATAAGCACGAGCACTTGCATGCATGAGTAGTACGTAAGGAGCGAGGTATGAGCGTTCATGAGATCGCCTGTGTGCGATGTATATTCGCCGATATTGGCGTTTGTGTCGACTCGAATGAAGAGTCACGGCTTCCCCTATGTAGCCTTTAAGGCCTGAATAAGAGGCTGGGTAAATACCCGTACGATAGGCCTGAATAAGAGGCTGGGTAAATACCCCGTACGATAAGGCCTGAATAAGAGCTGGGTACATACCCCGTACGATAAGGCCTGAATAAGAGGCTGGGTAAATACCCCGTACGATAAGGCCTGAATAAGAGGCTGGGTAAATACCCCGTACGATAAGACGTAATAAGAGGCTGGGGAAACGCAAGCCGAGGGCCCGTAAGAAATAAGAGTATAAGAAATAAGAGTATAAGAAAAAGAGTAAGAGCGAAAGAAAAGAGTACGATTATGAGAAAAAGAGTACGAGCGCTAGAAAACGACGACGTGGATTGTCGTCCGTTAGGACACGTGCATTCATGCATAATTTCTGCTTACTGAGCCTCGGTGGCTCATTATTTATGTTACGTGTTGTAGGTACTGACGATCACGGTACGTGATCTGACTTTATGCAAGGCCGATCTTTGACGCAGTCGACCGCTTTTGAGGTGGGAGTGTGTGTATGGATGACGACCTGTGAAGGCCGGGCGCGTAGGGAGCTTTTGGCTGCACACACACACGTACACTTGTATTTTGCAAACATGGACATGATAAAGATGTCGAACTATGTAAAACATTCTTTTGACATGTATATAAGATTTCCGCTTGCATTTTAAATGAAAAATTTTATTCGCATTTTTACGTATTCGCACAATACCAAAGCATTAACACTAGATTTAGAACGGATTACGAGGGCGGGACGACGGGTCCTGACAGAGTGGTATCAGAGCTTCGGTCACAGGTCCTGCAGACTGTCCATACACACACACTCAAAAGCGCGGAAGCGGCCTTGCTTGTAAGTAAGATGTTATGTGAATTTATTGTATGGTTTGATTATTGGCCTTAGGAATTATCAGGATAGGTTGAGAAAATGGTAAGACTTAGAGGAGAAGGAAGCAGGGAATCTGATCAGGGTAGGGACACTAATACCCCCCTGACAGTCGGGATGCTACCATCCTGCAGCTGACTGAACTGGTCCGGCAACAATCGGCCCATATTCAGCAACTGATCCAGCAAAATGCTGGTGGGCAACCAGCCAACTTACCTCCCCCACCGGAACGAATTGAGATGATCGGGGAGAGGTTCAGAAAGCTCAATCCTCCACTGTTCGAGGATGCTGCGGATCCTACCTCCGCTGAAGACTGGCTAAGGACGCTGGAGAACATGTTCCAGCATAGCCGCACACCCGAAGCGGAAAAGGTCATGTGCGCTGCCTACCTGCTAAGGGGGAGCGCCGGACACTGGTGGGACACCGTCTCAGCCATCGAAAATACACTGACGATGAGTGGGTCGGTTTAAGGAGATTTTCCGAGGGAAGTACTACACCGCCCGGTCAGAGCCCAAAGGATGAACGAATTCATCAACCTCCGCCAAGGAGCCATGACAGTGGCGGAGTACATCAGGAAGTTCGAGCAGCTTTCCAGGTTCGCTGCTCATATGGTCAGCACAGACGCGCTCAAGGTCGAACGGTTCATAGAAGGACTGAAACCCGAGTTATATCGGATGTAAGTATGGCGGGTGTGCAAGGGGCCACGTATGCACAAGTGGCTGAGAGAGCGCTCGTGGCGGAGCAGGCCGAGTCTAGAATAGCTCGCGCCCAGAAGTTAAGCGTAAATTCGTACAAGGGCCGCAGGGGAGCGGAAGTAATCCGAAACGGCAATTCGTGGCCCAGGAAGGGAAACAGGGGCCTCAATATCGACCTGGACCACCCCCACAGTTCAAACCCAACCAGGGTAGGCCCCAGCTGGATCTACCCGTATGCCCGAAATGCGCACGGAGACACTCGGGAGTCTGCAACTCCCAGAACGCCGTTTGCTACAAGTGTGGCAAGACGGGCCATTATTCGAGGGCATGTCCGGAAGATGGATCCGGAAGCCAAGCTAGGAACCCGATAGAACCTCCAAGGGTACCGGCCAGGGTCTACACCATAACTTCCGAAGAAGCAGAAAATAAACCGGACGTGGTGACAGGTACCCTTCTCGTTTACCAGACCCCCACATGCATACTAGTCGACTCAGGAGCGACCCATTCATTCGCGTCTACTAAGTATGTCGCGAGGGTAGGAGTCACGCCTCACCAAACTGAGTGCGAATTTAGGGTAACAGTTCCGAACGGGGATCCCACCCAAAAACCAAGTGTTACGGGATTGCCCGATAGTAATTGGGGACAAGGAATTGCCCATAGACCTCATAATGATCCCTATGAATGATTATGAGGTAATCCTCGGTATGGATTGGCTATCGAAGTACGGAGCCGTCATAGACTGCCACCACAAGGTAGTCACACTCAACGTAGACGAAGATGAACCCCTTAAGTTCGTAGGAACTAGTAAAGGACCATGATCTCTAGAATATCAGCGTTGAAAGCTCAACGACTGATCAAATCGGGGTGCGAAGCCTATCTGGTATTCGCTATCAAGTCGGAAGAGAACGCCTCCCCGAAACTCGAGGAAGTACCAATAGTAAAGGACTTCCCCGACGTATTTCCCGAAGAGTTACCGGGACTACCGCCCGAACGGGAAATAGAGTTCGTTATAGATCTGGTACCAGGAGCGGCACCAGTATCTAAGACGCCCTATCGGCTAGCACCGACGGAGATGAAGGAATTAAAGGATCAACTCGACGAACTCATGCAGAAGGAGTTCATACAGCCGAGTTTCTCTCCTTGGGGAGCGCCCGTGCTATTCGTGAAAAAGAAAGACGGATCCATGCGGTTATGCATAGACTACAGGGAGTTGAACAAGTTGACGATTAAGAACAAGTACCCACTCCCTAGGATAGACGATCTATTCGATCAACTGCAAGGTGCAACGGTCTTCTCCAAGATCGACTTAAGATCGGGCTATCACCAACTAAGGATCCAGAAAGAAGACGTCCCGAAGACGGCCTTTAGTACCCGTTATGGCCACTACGAATTTCTGGTGATGCCATTCGGGTTGACTAATGCGCCCGCAGCCTTTATGGATTTAATGAACCGGGTGTTCAAGCCATACTTAGATAGGTCTGTCATCGTCTTCATAGATGACATCCTAGTCTACTCGAAAACGAAGGAGGAGCACGAAGAACACCTGAGGGAAGTACTAGGAATACTACGGGAGAAGCAACTATACGCCAAGTTCAAGAAGTGCGAATTTTGGCTCGACCAAGTCGCCTTCTTAGGGCACATAGTATCAGGAGAAGGAATCTCAGTAGACCCGAAGAAGATAGAAGCTATTAGCAATTGGCCCAGGCCGACGAACGTGACGGAAATACGAAGCTTCCTCGGTCTGGCAGGATACTATAGGAAGTTTATAAAAGACTTTTCAAAAATAGCATCGACACTGACGAGGCTAACCAAGAAGAATACGCCTTTTCAGTGGACCGTAGAATGTGAACGGAGCTTCCAAGAGTTGAAAGAAAGGCTTACGACGGCCCCAGTTCTCACAATTCCGTCGGGAACTGGAGGATTCACCGTTTATAGCGATGCGTCGAAGAACGGGTTAGGGTGTGTGCTGATGCAGAACGGGAATGTAGTAGCGTACGCCTCTCGTCAACTGAAGGAGTACGAGAAAAATTACCCGACGCACGACTTAGAATTGGCGGCGGAGGTCTTTGCTCTCAAGATATGGAGGCATTACCTCTACGGAGAGCGGTGTGAGATATACACCGACCATAAGAGCCTCAAGTACTTCTTTACGCAAAAGGAGTTAAATATGAGGCAGAGGAGGTGGTTAGAGTTAGTTAAAGATTATGACTGCGTAATCAACTACCACCCAGGCAAGGCGAACATAGTAGCCGATGCCTTAAGTCGAAAAGCAGCAGTCAGTGCAGAACTACAACTGCTGGAAGTAGAAGTCGTAAGGTTAGGCGAAGTTGAGGCGCAACTAGCAGCCTTAACTTTGCAACCAACACTGCTGGAGCAGATCAAGACAGCGCAAGGAGCAGACGAGTATATGTAAAGATTAAGGAGGCACAACCGGAGCAAACCACTGGAAACTTTATGATACGGGAAGACGAACGATTATACTTCAAGAACGGGTGTACGTGCCAGACGACGCCGAACTACGACGGCTAATAATGACAGAAGCACACGCTACAGCATACTCGGTACATCCAGGAGCAACGAAGATGTACAGAGACTTAAAGAAAAACTACTGGTGGCCGGGCATGAAAAAGGATATCGCGACCTTCGTGAGTCAATGCCTGACGTGCCAGCAGATTAAAGCCGAGCATCAACGGCCGGCAGGAACCCTGCAACCGTTACCCATTCCGGAATGGAAATGGGATAACATTACCATGGACTTCGTAGTAGGACTGCCTAGAAATGCGAAAGGGCACGACGCAATTTGGGTAATCGTCGACCGACTAACCAAGTCTGCCCATTTCCTACCAATAAGTACGACGTATTCCATGGAACGATACGCGGAGCTCTATATCCAAGAAATAGTGCGACTGCACGGCGTTCTATCGTCGATAGTCTCGGATCGCGACTCCAGATTTCTATCGAAATTCTGGACTAGCTTACAAAAGGCAATGGGAACCAGGCTATCCTTTAGTACCGCCTACCATCCGCAGACGGACGGTCAATCTGAGCGGACGATACAGACGTTGGAGGACATGCTGCGAGCATGCGTACTAGATTTCAAAGGGAATTGGAGTAAATATCTCCCATTGATCGAGTTCTCCTATAATAATAGCTACCACGTCACCATTGGAATGGCACAGTACGAAGCGCTATACGGACGTAGATGCAGATCCCCAGTACATTGGGACGAGGTTGGCGAACGGGCAGTGTTAGGCCCTAACATAGTACGAGAAATGACGGAAGCCATTACCACCATACGAGAAAGAATGCGAACGGCACAGAGTCGACAGAAAAGCTACGCCGACCGAAGACGTCGACCACTGGAATTTGAGGAAGGCGACATGGTTTTGTTAAAGTATCGCCGATAAAAGGCGTGAAAAGATTTGGGAAGAAAGGAAGCTAAGTCCTAGGTATATAGGACCCTTTAGGATACTGAAGAGGGTAGCCGAGGTAGCATACCAACTGGAGCTACCTGCGTCATTATCGCAAGTGCATGACGTGTTTCACGTCTCGACACTACGGAAATACATAGCTGACCCGCACCACGTTCTAGGAAATGAATCTCTGCATCAACAATTGAAACCGGATCTAAGCTACGAAGAGACTCCGGTGGAGATATTGATGTACGAGACCAAAAGACTTAGGAATAAAGACATTCCTTTAGTGAAAATACTGTGGCGGAACCAGTCCACGGGAGAAGCCACATGGGAGCGGGGGAGGACGAAATGCGAATTCGTTACCCCGAATTGTTTCACACAGGCTGATTTCGGGGGCGAAATCCTCCTTAAGGGGGGGAGGATGTGGGACCCCGGTCCCCGGAAATTAGGTCGGCCAATAAATATGTGTATAACTTATGTGATCTTTACGTAATCTTTGTATATGATATATGCGTATGTGATGGTAGGAATTTTGTACTCGGAATGCTCCGAGAATCTTTGCGCGATTAAATGCCAAGGACTTCGGGTCCGTTATGAACCCTAATTTGGAAGGGTAAATTCGGAAATGCAAAGGAAATGATAAATAATAGTTGGGCTAAAGATTTTATTTTGGCTAAGGAATTTTAATGGGTCCAAATTATGAGAAAGGCCCATACCCTACCCAACAAAATACCAAGTAAAAATATCTAAACCAATAATTGAGAACCATGACCTCATTTAAAGAAAGTAACGAGAACCAAGAGGAAGAGATAGAAGCCGAGACAAGAACCGAACTAAAGCCTTTCAACTTGCTAAGAGCCTCGGAAAATTGAAGGTGAAATACCCTCCCTAAGCTTTTAATTTCGTACTATAGGAGTAGATGAAGAGTATTAATGGCGATTAAATGCAAATGGTAGGAGAAAGCCACGGAAACCCTAAATACCGATTCTAGGCTCGAACTAAGTTTAGGTAGGTGCAAATGTGAAGTTAAGTAGCTTAGTATGTGCTTTAGAACTTAGAATGCTAGAAAGAACGAGCTACGAAGCGAGTTAGGGGAGAAGAACGATGAAAAATCGAAGAAGATGATGATAAATGTCGAATTAGATGTCGACATAACATATCGATATTTTATAAATGTCGAGAGTCATGCTAGGTCTTGTCGACATTTTCCTCAAAATGCCGAAGTGTTAAAGTACAATGTCGAACTGTTAGGAAAATGTCGAAACACATCATAAATGTCGAGGTTTACGTAAAATGCATGCCGACATCTTCTAATCCAAATGTCGAATGTTATATGAAATGTCGACATAAACATACATATCGACGTTTTATAAATGTCGAGACCCGCGCGAGTTCATGTCGACGTTTCTAACCAAAAAAATGTCGAGCTTCACTTAAATGTCGAGCTCATGTCGACTTTCCATCTCAAATGTCGGAAGGCAAAATGTCGAATGGTATATGGAATGTCGAGTCATTGCATTCGGACGAAATGTCGAAACCATGTTAGGATAAATGTCGCATGAAATGTCGATGTAACTTATATATCGACATTTTATAAATGTCGAGATCTTAAACCATTAAATGTCGACATCTCACGTTCCAAAATAACAGAATAAAATGTCGAATGACCGAACATAAAAATGTCGAGACCCGCGCGAGTTCATGTCGACGTTTCTAACCAAAAAAATGTCGAGCTTCACTTAAATGTCGAGCTCATGTCGACTTTCCATCTCAAATGTCGGAAGGCAAAATGTCGAATGGTATATGGAATGTCGAGTCATTGCATTCGGACGAAATGTCGAAACCATGTTAGGATAAATGTCGCATGAAATGTCGATGTAACTATATATCGACATTTTATAAATGTCGAGATCTTAAACCATTTAAATGTCGACATCTCACGTTCCAAAATAACAGAATAAAATGTCGAATGACCGAACATAAAAATGTCGAGACCTCAAATTGAAATAAATGTCGAATTCATACACAAAGATGTCGAGGCATCCTAGGAATAAAAATGTCGAGATGTTAAGTAAAAATGTCGAGAGTTTCCAACAATGTCGAGACCTAATTAACTATACAACACGACATTTATCCTAAGTCCATGTCGAGATCTTTCAATACATCAATGTCAAATTTATGTCGACATTTCTGTAAATGTCGAAGCACATGGCATCAAGGTATGTTTGTTTAAACACGAGATCTAAACTAACTTACAACTCGAGACCTTATAAACAATGACTCATGCTTCACGAAAAACACTTCGCAATATTGGAACTTCACGAGGCATGTGAGAGCGTGCGAATCCGACTAGAATTACTGAAATATATTCCTAACTTAGAAATTTAGTATACTCAAACCATTAAATAAAATAGCGCACTGACACCAATATTTCGTGCCTAAGGTCGGGACTTAGGAACACTTACGGGTCCGGTGACTGCTAATCTACGGACTCCAGGTAAGTAGAAATTCAACTATGACACGTAACTTGCCTGCGTCCAAGTATGTGAATTACGTGCTCGTGTATTTTCTATGAAATGCGTACGTATGAGATGATTAAATTATATGCATGACGGCATGACTTGCATATGTATATGAGCATAAGCACGAGCACTTGCATGCATGAGTAGTACGTAAGGAGCGAGGTATGAGCGTTCATGAGATCGCCTGTGTGCGATGTATATTCGCCGATATTGGCGTTTGTGTCGACTCGAATGAAGAGTCACGGCTTCCCCTATGTAGCCTTTAAGGCCTGAATAAGAGGCTGGGTAAATACCCCGTACGATAAGGCCTGAATAAGAGGCTGGGTAAATACCCCGTACGATAAGGCCTGAATAAGAGGCTGGGTACATACCCCGTACGATAAGGCCTGAATAAGAGGCTGGGTAAATACCCCGTACGATAAGGCCTGAATAAGAGGCTGGGTAAATACCCCGTACGATAAGACGTAATAAGAGGCTGGGGAAACGCAAGCCGAGGGCCCGTAAGAAATAAGAGTATAAGAAATAAGAGTATAAGAAAAAGAGTAAGAGCGAAAGAAAAGAGTACGATTATGAGAAAAAGAGTACGAGCGCTAGAAAACGACGACGTGGATTGTCGTCCGTTAGGACACGTGCATTCATGCATAATTTCTGCTTACTGAGCCTCGGTGGCTCATTATTTATGTTACGTGTTGTAGGTACTGACGATCACGGTACGTGATCTGACTTTTATGCAAGGCCGATCTTTTGACGCAGTCCGACCGCTTTTGAGGTGGGAGTGTGTGTATGGATGACGACCTGTGAAGGCCGGGCGCGTAGGGAGCTTTTGGCTGCACACACACACGTACACTTGTATTTTGCAAACATGGACATGATAAAGATGTCGAACTATGTAAAACATTCTTTTGACATGTATATAAGATTTCCGCTTGCATTTTAAAATGAAAAATTTTATTCGCATTTTTACGTATTCGCACAATACCAAAGCATTAACACTAGATTTAGAACGGATTACGAGGGCGGGACGACGGGTCCTGACAATAAATATGTACTTTGGCCCAAAATCTTAAAAGATAAACTTTGATAATTACATTACTTAAACTATAGGAAACCTCGTCACTATCATCCTGTCAAATCAAATTATGTTTTCAAAGTGCCCCAAGTATATCACAAAACAATAAGAAGAGAAAACCCTCATTTTACAAACAAAACGTGACAGCAAGTCATTAGGAAAGAAATCGAAAAACACAAGGTGGTTAAATAGCGAAAGTTTCGAGCTTAAGGTAAATGGTTCCTTCTATGTTATGGATTCTATACGTGTTAGTATATTGAAATCGTATCTGATAGGATTGTTATTATTGTCTGCAAAAAAATCCGAAATACCGAAATAACTGAGGTAAATTCGTTTTATAATTAGAGTGAACCTCACAAAAAAATTGCATGATGATAAAGGTAGATCAAAGCTATAGACTTTCGAAATCATTATACCAGAGCGTGAGGATGTATTCTGAGATGATTTCAATGGTAGATAAATTTTCTTTAAGGAGAATCATTAGTTTCAGAAGCTCTCGACAAAATTCAGATAGATGTCGAGGTATGTAATTAATAATGTCGAAAGGTAAATGTCGAAAGGTATGTTTGAGTGTTGTATTGTTATTATAGATAGATGTCGATATAAATATATATCTCTCGACATGTGTCTTCTGTTTCTCGACATTTATATTTAGGGGTCTCGATATTTCTTAATATAATATGTCTCGACATTTTCCTTTAAGCATAATGTAAAAGCTCGACATTTATTGGATATAGATCTCGACAATTGGTAAAGAATGAGCTCGACATTTTATATGTAACTTCGACATTTTCCTTCAAAAGCTCGATATTTATTAGATATAGATATATGATGGAGCTCGAGATTTTTCTTACACAGTTTTCGACCTTAGTGAGACTTTGATATAGGATTTCGATATACATACAAAGATGTCGAGATGCTTTCAATAGTAATAGGTCTCGACATTTTATAAGAGTTTCGACATCTTTAAGGAATAGACCTCGACATTTTGAGCTCGACCTAGAAATGTATTCGACATCTTTATATGTCTAGACATTTATATGTCTCGACATATGCTAAACAATGAGCTCGACGTTCTATAGGAATAGATTTCGACAATGTTTAAATATTTCGACACTTAATATAATTTCAATAGTTTAAAAATGTTCTACAATTAATAAATTTTCGGTATTTTAGAATTTTTGATATATCTAGGGTTTTCAATATTTTAGGGTTTTCTATAATTAGGGTTGGGAACTTAAAAACTTACACAGTTTAGCAAATATACTAATATGATAATATTTATTTATTCAGAGGATCGACTTATAGGGATTCCATCAGACCTCTCATTTAGCGATAGCAGGAGGACATGTAGGTGGATTATCCATCTACAATACGTAAACACAAATTATGTGTTTCATGTGATTATGTGATTTACGTGACTTATGTGCTTTACCTATTTTACGTACGATTTATATAAATCATGTTTATATGAAATTCATATATATGCATATCACGTGCATATCATGATAGGGCGAGAGACGGTTGTACCGTAGTGAGACGGTAGTGATATTAGATATCGACGTACGGGGTAGAATGAGATGTTTGTGACTGATGACTCTTAGAGGAGTCGAGGTTGGGCTCACTGGGCACCTGGCGGAGACAGGCGTGATCGATCTGTCTACTCGGGCGTGACCGTCCCGAGGTGCATACCGCCGAGATATTGATTTGACCTGATAGGAGGCCATTGGCGTGATCGTCCAATGCACTATCAGCGTATACTTTGGTGCGGAGCGACCCGGTAGGAGGCCATTGGCGTGATCGTCCAGTGCACTACCAGGGTAGGCTGCCGCGAGACTTGGGGGTGGCCTCCCAGTAGTCTTTGCGCGCGAGGGTGTCGAGCCTAACCTAGGGCCCTGTGTTGTGTGAAATAGGAATGTGGAAAAGAAAGAGTGTGCATTATATTATGTTGTGAGATATTGGGGTTGGGATTGAGTGCACACTTGCATACATGCATTTTATTCACCTACTGGGCAAATTGCTCAGTGTTTACGTGTTGTAGGTACTGAGTCCGACGCTGATACGCGTCGTGACTGAGGCGGCTGGTGGCGGTGCTCCACGGACTTTTGAGGGCGGTGCGGTACATGGATGAAGACCTGTGGAGCGCGCTTAGGGACTTTTGTTCTTTTGATATTTTTGGGCTTCGGCCCGTGTATAGAGATGACGATGTAGACGGATGTTTATAATACTGTATATTATTTTAGGAAAAAGTTTTAATTAGACGGGCCTTCTGCGGCTTACGCTGCGGAAATCCGCCAATAATCTTAATTAGAAAAGTAGGGTCGCCACAGGTGGTATCAGAGCGTAGGCTTTAGATTCTGAAGACTGTCCATGTACTGCCGCTCAAAAGCCTGGAGAATCAGCCTGGCCTGTAAGTTTGATTGGTTATGTGATTACGTGTTATTTGATATATGTGCTTTCTATGAATGATTGTAGATCTAGTTAAAAATGCCAAGGACACGTAGAGAAGTTGGCGAAACTAGTCGTAGGGCGGGTTCCGAATCCCCACCTAATGAGGGACCGCTCTACCATCCATCAGTTAACTAATCTGATCCGACGACAGTCCGATCTGATTAACGACCTCATTCACCGTCAAAATTCCTCGGAGCGCCACACATCCCGTGGCCCAGAACGTGGTGAAGCGGCCGGGGAGAGGTTCCAAAGACTAAACCCCCTTCATTTGAGGAAGCTGCCGATCCTACCTATGCGGAGGATTGGCTTAGGACCATCGAAAATATGTTCCGCGTCAGTCATCTTCCTGATACAGAGAAGGTGACTTGTGCCACTTTCATGTTATGTGGGAACGCGGGCTTACTGTGGGACACTATCCAGGTGCTCAAGGATCCCACTATGATGACTAGGAGAGGTTTAAGGCCCTCTTCGAGGAAAATACTTCACGGCGCCAGATCGTGCGCAGAAGTTAAATGAATTTATTAATCTAAAGCAAGGAGGGATGTCTGTAGCAGACTATATTCGTAAGTTCGAGCAGTGTCTAGGTTTTGAGCCACATATCGTGGCCACTGACGAGCTGAAGATAGAACGTTTTCTGGAAGGTCTCAAGCCCGAGATCTTCCGGAGCGTAAGTATGTACGATACGGAAGGGAAGACTTATGCCCGTATCGCTGAACGAGCAATCCTAGCTGAGCAGGCGGAGAGCAGGGTTGCAAAGGCGCAGGATGCTAAACGGAGAACAGAAGGACAACAAGGGGAGGGAACCAGAAACGCCAATTTTTCGGCAAGGGACCAAATTATCGCGGGAATCAACTGGGCCAGCAGAACTGGAGACCAAGACCGAACCAAGGGCCATTTAACGCTCCGAACCGGCCTCAGGTGCTGCAACGCAATGTCGACAGTGTGGGCGTTTCCATTCTGGTCCGTGCTATGGACCAAGACCAAACCCGACCCACAATGCTTCCGATGTGGGAAAATAGGACACTACGCTAGGAACTGCAACGAAAATATGCCTCAAGTCCCAAACGACCGTTGATTCGACCCCCTCCAGTGCCAGCACGAGTCTTACTCTAACGAATGAGGAGGCCGAAGCAAATCCTTCTGTAGTAATGGGTACGTTAACTATCTATGACGTGCCCACTTCGGTGTAATTGACTCTGGGGCTACACATTCATTTGTGTCGGCCAAATATGTGGAAAAGGTGGGACTCTCTCCTACCTTATCTGAATGCAATTACATTGTTACCCTACCACACGGTGATCCGACACGCACTAACCAAGTGCTGGAAGGATGTTCTGTGAACATTGAGGGTAGAGATCTGAGTGCGACCTGATTGTGATCCCAATGAATGACTATGATGTATTTTTGGGATGGATTGGCTTTCGAGATACGGAGCCATCATAGATTGCAACAAAGAAGGTCGTAAAATTCCAACTGCCCGAAGAAGAAGTGTTCACTTTTTCTGGAAAAAACTACTTCGAATCGTATTTCACGGATCTCTGCGCTGAAGGCTCAACGACTATTGAGATCTGGTTGTGAGTCTTATCTAGTATATGCGGTGAAGGCAGAGGAGTTACCTCAGCCAGAACTGAAGGATGTACCGATAGTTAATGAGTATATTGATGTATTTCCCGATGATCTCCCGGGGTTACCCCCTGATCGAGAAATACAGTTTACGATAGATGATGCCGGGGTCAGCCCCAATTTCTAAAGCTCCTTATCGCCTAGCGCCGAATGAACTGAAGGAGTTGAAAGAACAGCTAGAGGACTTGTTGCAGAAGAAAGGGTTATTCAACCCAGTTTTTCACCATGGGGAGCGCCAGTTTTATTCGTACGGAAGAAAGACGGGTCGATGCGACTGTGTATCGACTATCGGGAGTTAAATAAGATCACGATCAAAAATAAATATCCGTTGCCGAGGATCGATGATCTGTTCGACCAACTACAGGGTGCTACGGTATTCTCGAAAATTGACCTCCGTTCGGGATACCATCAGTTGAAGATCAGGGAGGTAGATGTTCCTAAAACCGCATTCAGTACAAGGTACGGCCATTACGAGTTTCTGGTCATGCCTTTTGGACTGACAAATGCTCCAGCTGCTTTTATGGATCTTATGAACCGAGTCTTTAAAGACTATCTCGACCGCTTCGTAATAGTTTTTATTGACGACATTCTGATCTATTCTAAGACGAAAGAAGAACACGAGAGTCACTTATGAATCGTCTTAGGAACCTTGCGTGAGAAAACAGCTCTACGCCAAATTCAAGAAATGCGAATTTTGGCTTGAGCAAGTAGCCTTCTTGGGACACGTGATTTCCGAGAGTGGAATCTCCGTGGACCCGAGTAAGATTGAGGCCGTGAACAATTGGCCACGACCAACTACTCCAACTGAGGTCCGAAGTTTTCTTGGACTTGCGGGATATTACCGTAAGTTCATTGCCGACTTCTCCACCATTGCCTCAACATTGACAAACCTTACGAGAAGAAAGAACGTGCCTTAAGTGGTCTGAAGCTTGCGAACAAAGTTTTCAGGAGCTGAAAAAAGCGACTCACATCTGCTCCTATTCTGACTATACCCTCGGGAACTGGAGGATTCTCAGTCTATAGTGATGCCTCGAAAAACGGACTGGGATGCGTGCTGATGCAAAATGGGAAGGTGATCGCTTATGCTTCACGGCAACTAAAAGAATACGAAAAGAACTACCCAACCCACGACTTAGAACTTGCAGCAGCCGTCTTCGCCTTAAAGATTTGGAGACACTACCTTTACGGAGAACGGTGCGAAATCTTTACAGACCATAAGAGTCTGAAATATTTCTTCACCCAGAAAGAGCTGAATATGCGACAACGACGATGGCTGGAGCTCATAAAAGACTACGACTGCGTTATCAATTATCATCCGGGCAAAGCGAACGTAGTCGCAGACGCGCTTAGTCGAAAGGCGATGAGTACGAAGTTGCACAGGCTTGGAGTGGAAATAGTCAATTTAGGTGAACTCGAGACGAAACTAGCAACGCTGACTCTTCAGCCGACATTGCTAGAACGAATTCAAAGAGCACAAGAAGAGGATGAATTCTACCTAAAGGTGAAGGATACACCACCCGAAGACTTCGAAATTCGGGCAGATGGAACCTTATTATACAAGAATCGGCTATACGTGCCCAACGACGAAGAGTTACGACGAACGATAATGACAGAAGCCCACGCAACAACATACTCTGTACATCCGGGAGCTACAAAGATGTACCAAGATTTGCGGATGATATATTGGTGGCCGGGAATGAAGAAGGATATCGCCACATTCGTAAGTAGATGTATGACGTGCCAACTGATCAAAGCGGAACACCAGCGACCAGCTGGAACTCTGCAGCCTTTACCTATTCCCGAATGGAAATGGGACCATATCACGATGGACTTCGTCGTTGGCTTACCTAAAACGACGAAAGACCACGATGCTATTTGGGTGATCGTGGATCGCCTAACCAAATCAGCCCATTTATTCCTATCAGTTCTACTTTTTCCATGGAACGGTACGCTGAATATATATTCAGGAAATTGTTCGACTCCATGGAATCCCAATCTCCATCGTCTCGGATCGAGATTCGAGATTTCTATCCAATTTCTGGCAGGGCCTACTGAAAGCGATGGGTACTAAACTCTCGTTCAGTACTGCATATCATCCCCAGACTGACGGGCAGTCTGAACGAACGATCCAAACCTTGAGGACATGTTACGAGCGTGCGTACTAGACTTCAAGGGAAAACTGGAGTAAGTACTTACCGCTGATTGAATTTTCTTACAAAAATAGCTTCCATGCTACGATCGGGATGGCACCGTACGAAGCATTATACGGACGCAAATGCCGATCCCCAGTTCATTGGGACGAAATCGGCGAACGAACTTTATTAGGACCTGATATGATTCGAGAAACAACAGAAGCAGTGACCAAAATTCGAGAACGAATGCAAACTGCTCAAAAGTCGACAGAAGAGCTATGCAGATCATCGACGACGACCCTTGGAGTTCGCAGAAGACGATCAAGTATTTCTGAAGATTTCCCCAATGAAAGGAGTAAAGCGTTTTGGAAAGAAGGGCAAGCTAAGTCCCAGATACATAGGCCCCTTCAAGATAGTCAACGAGTCGGCGAGGTTGCGTATCAGTTGGAATACCAACTTCCCTATCGCAAGTTCACGATGTATTTCACGTATCGACATTACGAAAATACGTCGCGGACCCGAGTCATGTCATTCAGAACGAGCTTCTTTATCAACAGCTCAAGCCTGACTTGAGTTACGAAGAGAAGCCTGTAGAGATTTTGATGTATGAGTCGAAACGACTACGGAATAAGACTATTCCGTTAGTTAAGGTTTTGTGGCGGAATCAATCAGTTGAGGAAGCCACTGGGAGCGTGAGGATGATATGAGAGTTCGTTATCCCGAATTATTCCAGACGGCGTAATTTCGGGGACGAAATTCTTTTAAGGGGGGGAGGATGTAATACCCGTAAGTTAATACGGGATTTTGATGTAATTACCTATAATTAATTATGCACTTTTGTGAATTAAGACTAGAATAAACTATATATGGCCTATATTGGGCTAGGATAAATATGTACTTTGGCCCAAAATCTTAAAAGAAACTTTGATAATTACATTACTTAAACTATAGGAAACCTCGTCACTATCTTCCTGTCAAATCAAATTCTTTTTCAAAGTGCCCCAAGTATATCCACAAACAATAAGAAGAGAAAACCTCATTTTACAAACAAAACGTGACAGCAAGTCATTAGGAAAGAAATCGAAAAACACAAGGTGGTTAAATAGCGAAAGTTCGAGCTTAAGGAAATGGTTCCTTCTATGTTATGGATTCTATACGTGTTAGTATATTGAAATCGTATCTGATATGATTGTTTTATTGTCTGCAAAAAAATCCGAACACCGAAATAACTGAGGTAAATTCGTTTTATAATTAGAGTGAACCTCACAAAAAAATTGCATGATGATAAAGGCTAGATCAAAGCTATAGACTTTCGAAAGCATTATACCAGAGCGTGAGGATGTATTCTGAGATGATTTCAAGGGTAGATAAATTTTCTTTAAGGAGAATCATTAGTTTCAGAAGCTCTCGACAAAATTCAGATGGATGTCGAGGTATGTAATTAATAATGTCGAAAGGTAAATGTCGAAAGGTGTATGTTGAGTGTTGTATTGTTATTATAGATAGATGTCGATATAAATATATATCTCTCGACATGTGTCTTCTGTTTCTCGACATTTATTTTAGGGGTCTCGATATTTCTTAATATAATATGTCTCGACATTTTCCTTTAAGCATAATTGTAAAAGCTCGACATTTATTGGATATAGATCTCGACAATTGGTAAAGAATGAGCTCGAGATTTTATATGTAACTTCGACATTTTCCTTCAAAAGCTCGATATTTATTAGATATAGATATATGATGGAGCTCGAGATTTTTCTTACACAGTTTTCGACCTTAGTGAGACTTTGATATAGGATTTCGATATACATACAAAGATGTCGAGACGCTTTCAATAGTAATAGGTCTCGACATTTTATAAGAGTTTCGACTTTAAGGAATAGACCTCGACATTTTGAGCTCGACCTAGAAATGTATTCGACATCTTTATATGTCTCGACATTTATATGTCTCGACATATGCTAAACAATGAGCTCGACGTTCTATAGGAATAGATTTCGACAATGTTTAAATATTTCGACACTTAATATAATTTCAATAGTTTAAAAATGTTCTACAATTAATAAATTTTCGGTATTTAGAATTTTTGATATATCTAGGGTTTCAATATTTTAGGGTTTTCTATAATTAGGGTTTGGGAACTTAAAAACTTACACAGTTTAGCAAATATACTAATATGATAACATTTATTTATTCAGAGGATCGACTTATAGGGATTCCATCAGACTTTCATTTAGCGATAGCAGGAGGACATGTAGGTGGATTATCCATCTACAATACGTAAACACAAATTATGTGTTTCACGTGATTATGTGATTTACGTGACTTATGTGCTTTACCTATTTTACGTACGATTTATATAAATCATGTTTATATGAAATTCATAAATATATGCATATCACGTTAGGGCGAGAGACGGTGTAACGTAGTGAGACGGTAGTGATATTAGATATCGACGTTACGGGGTAGAATGAGATGTT